>CM022763.1:27344214-27358856 GCA_012411365.1 Ameiurus melas | reverse complement strand
AGTTGGTGAAGAATGGAATCTGCCTTGGAGTCCTAGGTTGGTGCTTTGTCCTGATGGCCGCACCCAGCAGCGTTGAGCCCGGAACTGCTGTCTGACAAATATCGCTTCCGCCACACTCCAAGCTACGCTAACACAGCAAGTCCATCTTCTCCAACAATAACAACATCTCAGGTAATGCTCAATTAATAATACAACACCCGTATTATCATGCTATAGAGAGACTGTGTCTGTTACCCGAGCTATACAAAATATATAGAAAATCTCAGAAAGTCTGTCTTTGAAACCTAATTATCATAAAATTAAATCATATTGAATGCACAGCCTTGCATTTTTTATCTGATGCTAGGACTAAACATTAGATCTTGCATCTGAGCTCTTATTGTTAACCACATCATTACTGATCAGGAATTTAATTTAATGTGTTTAGTGGAAACTGATTAAAACCAAACGAGTATGTAGCTAAAATGAAGCCAGTCCTCCTGGATACAATTAGTACATCAGCCTCGTTCAACTGGTAGAGGAGGCGGTGTTGGTCTCATCCATAGTCAAAATCTAGTTGTCACACCAAAAAGAATCATTTATATAATTTGAAATTAAGATAATAGTGTAAACTATGTAGCAGAAACTAATACATTAATCTCTTCAGCCAATTCATCAACTTCCATACTAGAACCCGTACTACATGTTTGTTTAAACAGATTTGTCCAGAGTAATTGAACCACTTTTAAATATAATCAATTCTTCATTAACCACTGTCTATGGCCCTGATTAAAAAACCTGACCTTGACCCATCAATTGTCCAGCAATAGATCAATATCAAATCTCCATTAATCTCTAAGATTTTAGAAAGGTTGTAGCAAAGAGTTAAGCAGTTATGTCATTACCTTGGATAGAAACAACATTCAAGAAATGTATCAGTCAGGATTTGACCTCATCATAGCACAGAGACAG
The DNA here is from genome assembly GCA_012411365.1 of Ameiurus melas. NCBI lineage: Eukaryota > Metazoa > Chordata > Actinopteri > Siluriformes > Ictaluridae > Ameiurus > Ameiurus melas. The sequence continues at coordinate 27,357,905 of CM022763.1, read as the reverse complement.
CATTAGTTAAAGTAGTAAATGACCTTCTACTGACCTCTGATCAGGTTGTGTCTCACCGGCGTGTTACTCGAACTTAGTACAGCTTTGATACTATAGATCACACTAATCTTCTTGATAGATTAGAAAATGTTGTTGGCATTAAGGAATAGTCCTCTCCTGGCTGAGGTCTTATCTGACCAACGTATCAATTCGTAGATAAATGGTGATTTCTCTGTGATACTGGAGGTTTTTATGGAGTTCCATAAGGTTCGTTTAGGCCCACTGCTTTTACTTTATATATGCTACCCCTAGACAAATTATTCTGTCATGGAATTAGCTTCCACTGTTTGCTGATGATAAAGATTGTATGTTTTGCGCAAAGCCAGAGGACAGACAGAAGCTTAGTGAAGTTGAAGATTGTGTAAAGGACATTAGGCGTGGATGTTAACTTCCTTTTACTTCATTCTGATAAAACAGAAATACTTTTATTAGGCCCATGTGTAGCTAGAAGTAATCATTCTGATCACATGGTTACTCTGGATGGTCTTTCTGTTTCATCATGTACAGCAGTTAAAGACCTTGTAGTGATTATTGACTCCAGTCTATTATTTGATGCTCATGTAGATATTACTACTAGGATAGCTTCCTTTCATCTCAGAAATATTTCTAAGATAAGAAACATATCACTACATGATGCGGAAATACTGGTTCATGCATCGTCACCTTTTAGATTAGATTACTGTAATGCCTTACTGTCTGGATGTTCCAGTAGGAATATAAATAAACTCAGTTAATCCAGAAGCTGCTGCTTAGAGTCCTAACTAGAAATAGAAAATACGACCATATTACCCCCGATCTTATTCACACTGCATCTTCCTCAGTAAAAACTCGCATTAACTATAAAGTACTTTATTAACCCATAAAGCACTAAACGAACTGCCGCACACAATATCTAAGCGACTTTCTGGTTTTTATATGATCCGACACCACCTAGATCAAAAGATGGCAGTTTATGGTACCCCAAACGGTACCCCAAATAGTGAAGGCTTGCAGGGGGAAGAGCCTTCGCTTATAAAGCCCCACTGTTGTGGAAATGAAGTCTTCCAATTGAGCTCGGGACTCAGACACAGTCCCAGTGTTTATGTTCTAGTCTTACGAGCCTATTTTGTTTTTCCAGCTTACCCTGGCAAGATTCTATTTTTACTATCGCAGTCAGAATAATCTTTTTCTCCTCTCTCCCTTTGCTGAGCCACATGAATTTAGTGGAGATACTAGAGATCCAGATAATTTCAGCCTCTGGATGGAGCTCAAATTCAAATCTTTCTCCAATTCCAGACTACTGGGACTACAGCTGCTCAAGGCCATACAGACTTATGTACATCCATACTGTACTATTTCCACACTGCTCTGTTGTTACCCAGATGGGGATGGGATCCCTTCTGAGTCGGGGTCCCTCAAGGTTTCTTTCTTTAACCTATTAGGAGTTTTCCTTGCACCACCGCCACTCAGTGGCTTGCTCAGTTGGGGACAAATTCACACATTTAGATATCTATTACCCTGTTTATATCTAAAGCCTGCTTTGAGGCAACGTCTGTTAAAAGCGCTATACAAATAAATTGAATTGAATTGAATTGAATTCACTGATGAACGGTGATGGCTCTGTCTCTCCCTCATAATAGGTCGAAGGGCGGGTCAGCTGGGGCTGACCATTAACTCTCCACCCCAATAAGTCAAGTCCACGGGTTTGCCCTCTTTGAGAACTTATTCAAGAAAAGTTCAGCAAACTGAGTGACATCATGGAGGGCTGGTGACCCAGTACTCACCAGCTGTTCCGCCCAGTCATGGGCCGGGACCGCAAACAACCTTGACACCATGGGGCAGCTCCCAGTCCTGCTGTCTTAAAAGAGCTCAACGTCATACCTCTGGGGAAATTTGACGGATGCAGCGGCCAGTAATCCGTGTATGCTCCGATGCAGTACTGTCCTTTGCCTCCCGGTCTCTGTAGCTTCTTTCTCACTCCCCCTCTATAGTGCACGGAAGAAGCTCCACCACCTCCCCCAGCAACTTATCCAGGTAAAATGCACTATACAAATAAAATTGAATTGAACTCAATTGACTTGAACAGCCCGTCTGGTCCTCTGAAATCCTCCAAATAGTTTCAAAAACTGCATATCCTCCACACCCCGGGTCCTCGGCGCTATTCAGTGCCCATGTGTGTGTCTCGGCCAAAAATGCGAGACATGATAAACCGAATGAATTGTCCTTTGTTGGCTTCAGGTCGCACGCGCTGAGAAATAGTACTGACAGTCCACCACAAAAAAATCCGGTAAAGAAGCCATCATACCACTCCGCATGTCCTCCAAGCGCGTATTGCATCGAATACCTGGTTTGGCTTCCTCTCCATTTCCATTGACTCTCTCCATTTCCCTGCTGCATCCATGGTCCTGCGGTTAAATCTGTCAGGGACCAAGGGGGAAAGAGGCAGGATGCAATCGCTAGATGAACGGTGACTTTATTACAGTGGGAAGCAAAACCAAACGGAAACAAGAAACATAACACTCAATAAACTATGTGCTTAACTAACTATGACTATGGCTACCGCTAATGCTAAGGCTAATGTTATGGCTATGGCCTCAACATAACATGAAACAACTCTCGCTATAGTCGCACTCGAGCTATAAATGGCACATAACATACATTCAGATATTCATTTAACCACACCCTGCGGAACCACGGCTCACGGTATATATAAACATAGTCATTACCAAAAACCGCCAACCTTTTAGCACCTCACAACACACGTGACCCATGCGAGACGGGAGAGCACACCAACCGAGAGCAGCACCAGCCTGGCGCTGCTAGCTACAAAATTCACACAACAACATTAAATTAGTCTTGAATGCTTTAACACTAAAATTAATTTTAGTGTTTTGTTTGCATTGTGGTAATATTAAATATATATTTTTTCATTATTGGTGATATTTGGTGACATTACAGTCATTGAAATCTACCCATCAAAATCATTACAGCTCACTGAAATCTACCCCATGCTATTCTATCAAATATTATTTATTAATTAAAAGTGTAATTCCATGTAATGTGTTTCAAGTTACAGGCTTATTGAGTTTATGTACAAGCAATTATACAGATCATTTTATTACATTCATTCCTAATACATCATTCTCAAATCATTTTTTAAATCATTCTGAAATCACTTTTCTGGGGCTTTAAAGGGTGCTTTAAATTATACTTGTGCTTTTAAAGAATATTTAACTTTTTTACTTTGTTAATAACAGCATTAGTTTTAAATAGCTAAACTGTCAGCAACTTCATCTGAAGCTGAAGAAACAGGTAAAATGTCACTGTTTAATACATTGAACAGTTTGGATAAGAGGAGAGCATAAGCTTGCAACCCAACTCCAAAGTCTACTCAGTGGTGGTTCTACCCACCTCCTTATGTTTGTGAAACATGGACTGTGTATAGCGACATGTTAAAAACTCAACCACTTCCACATGAGCTCCCTGAGAAAACTGGGGAAGATCAGTTGGCAGGACAAGGTACCGAACACAGTGGTGCTCAGTCAGGCTGGCATGACAAGCATCCACACCAGCTGTGCAAGGCACAGCTCCGATGGGCGCCCAGTGTCCGTGATGCCGGAAGAACGTGATACCCAAGAAGATGCTTCTATGGAGAGCTACAGCAAGGCAAGAGATCTCAACGGTGGTCAATATAAGAGGTTTAAGGACACCTTACTGATCGAGAAGAAATTTGGCATTGATCCTGGCAGTTGGGTGAGTGTCGCTGCTGATAGATCAGCTTGGCACAGTCAAATCAATCAGCGGCAGCCTCGAGCAGAAAAAGGTTGAAGACGAGCTGAAAAAGATACGCTGCAAATTCAGAAAGGCAGTTACACAGCCCCAGTCAGCAACCTGCATATCCTTGTCCTCACTGCAACAGACTCTTCCGGGCCCGGATTGGATTGATCAGCCATCTCCGGACCCATCTCTCTAAGTGAATAGATGACATAAATGGTCCTCATCGACACCGATGGACAAACATCATCATCATCACGTTGAACACATCTGGCAAAGACCAAAAGAAAGATCAAAATAGCAGTGTTATTCACACATTAGAACAATGCTAAATACCTGAAGTGTATAATTAAGGTACACAAAAGCTACATGTAATCATTAGTGCTAAAATAATTCAATCATGAAAGGTGAACTCACTAGGCTGGAAATAGAAAGCTGCAATAATACACATGGACAAAAGAAAATGTATATGTATAATATGTAAAAGAGCAAAACTGAAGAGCGTATAAATTTGATAGAATTGTTAATTGAATGGAGATGAGGACAGGGGAACATTAAACATTAGACATAATTAATCAAATATCAATTAATTTACATACTTCTCTGTTATAACTTTGGAATGAAAGGAAGTTCACTTGAGGATGATGGTCCTGCACATATTCTATGTAATCTTGACACAACAGTCATTGCATTGTAGTAGTATATTTTAAAGTCCACTTAAGAGAGAAATGCAATTACTTTTTTTCTTTCTTTTTTTAAAAACAGCACTAGATCAGTTATATTACCCTGGTTTGGTAAAGCTAGGTGTTACTCAGTCCCAGCTTTCCTGCTAATGCTTGTCTGACCTGTGACCATAATACAATTAAAGTAAAAGCATTCTGTACATGAGCAAGGCAATGAGCAAGGCATAGAAAAGGAAAGGTGTGAGCCTCCTGCTGGGCAAACAATTTACACCCTCCAGAATAACATTGATAAAGAGATAAAACAGACAGCACAAAGTAATTTTATTGACAGTAAAACACTGTATGCAACTGCCACAAATTTTAAAATTAATTTTTTTTTTTTACATTTAAAACATAGTAGGCTAGGTTAAAAAAGAATTACATATATGAAAACCACAAATTCTTAAACCACTACTGTGGAGAGTAACATCACAAATAAATTCAATGCGGAATATGGGCACCCCAAAACAGGCGGGGAAAAACAGTTATATAGAAAGCAGATATGTGTGAATCCATAATATTTATTTATTTAGTTTTATAGTGAAATGGGGAGAGCTGGTGCAATTATATCCATCTACTCTGGATGGAGATAAAGGTTAAAAAATGTTGTGCGATATAGCAGGACTATCAGCCACACTTCTATTGCTGATAAACACGTTAATGACCTGTTCCAAACTAGGTTTTGTTTTTTTTTGCTGATATATTTTGTATATCAGCAAAGACTGTCTTTGCATAACTTCAGCTCTGTAATTGTTGAAAACCTTTAGCGATATTTTCGCTAATTAAAAGGTAGATGGAAGCTACAACCAATGACTGTCAAATGCTTGGCTAACTTAAAAAAAAAAAAAAAAAAAAAGTCATGATTATGATGAACTCTACAGGACAACTAAATTCAATTTAATTCCTCTTCAGAAATTAATTTGTACAAATAAAAAAAAAAAAAAACTATGTCAGTTATTTGTTAGTTCCCCCATGTTGATGTGTTGTACATTAGACGTGCTAACACTTCCTGACAGAATAATGCACAAATTACTTAAATATGGCAACATATTTAATAAAGCAATTTAATTCCACCGAATAATTTCAAAGACTCAAAGAGAGTCATTGTGGTTTTCAGCTTAAATGATTTATTCGTTATTATAACATTATTTCCAGAATTTAAAGAAAATCCAAAAAATCTGTAGACAAACTCAAGGATACAAACAGTGCAGAGATACAGAGCAATGGCAGTATTCTACATGTCAAACTTGAGAAATGCACAAAGATGGGCAACGCGACATTAGGAGATGGCGCCAATCTGATACCCAGGAAGAAACCTAATCAGAAACCTGCAAGAACGCAACAATGTAAAGGATGTGATGACCATAACCATATGTATAATGTTAACAACTAATCAAAGTAAATGTGTTGGACTTATTCTCAATTCATGTCAGTGTCCGTGCAAATACTTTACACTAAGGAACCTTTTTTGGGTTTTTATTTATTATTTTCTTTTTTTTGTACCTGTTCAATGAGACTTGATTGTATTTTTTGTTAGGATTGATTTTTTTTATATTGATGTTTAAATGTAAGTAATTTTTTTGGTGTGAAAGGGTTTAACTGAATTTTACTGCGGTTTTATCTCCACTGTATATTTTAGCATCAGTTTAAAGTAGTTAATTTTAAAGCTTAGTAGTTTTTAAAGAAAGCATATTGCATGGGTATCAGTATTTGCCGACATGCAAGCTTTTAGTATCAGTATTGGAAAAGAAAAACTGGTAATGTGCCATCTCTGTAATGGACATCAAGTTCTTTAACACACTCTTATGTGGAACAATTTACAAACAGTTGAAGGTGCAACAATACCAAGCATTCTGCAAGGATTCATAAGCTGAGAAGTAAACAGATCTAAAATGTATCCTAGACATAAAATAAACAACAAACAGCATTGCTCACATATGGTAAACCATGGCTCAGAAATGTATTACTTGATAAGAATTATTTATTGTAAATGTACAATGATACAAAATTATGAAAAATAAGGATAGTTTTTTTATATGCTTCTTTAAAAAAAAAAAAAAAATACTTCTTAATAGTATTGTCTTGAGCAGTTGACAAAGTCTAGTTAAATTGATTAGATTAATTATTCTCATTTCATTAGCATTGAGAGCGACAAGAAAGGTATAAACTCGATTTGCTTAATGTATAATTATGTTAAATAAGTTCTTAAATATACAGATAAAACATCTGGCCACATAAGTTTAACTAAGCTAAATTATTCTATATGAGCGCTTGAAGCAGGGATAACGCCACCTTTGGATACATGGTACACATCTGCAAGAGACCAGAATATTAGTGGCAATGCAAAAATACATTTAAGTGACTCATACAAAATCTAATTCAAATAACTTCTCATCCATTTAAAAATAACTGCTTAGTGCATAGTACATATGTATTCAGTAGCAGAGTTTGATAGATCAGCAATTAAGTTCAGTCTATTAAAAAAAGTATTGGCATGAAAAAACTTTTTTTTTAACATAAGTTACAACCAATTAGTCATGCAGTATTTTATTCCACACCATCAGGACAGTTTCCTTCAGAACTGGTTTCCCGCCCCAAAATCCAATCGCAAAGACATCATCTTGTTACTTGTGACCCTACAGTGCCTTGCGCGCAAAGTATCGCCCCTTGAACTTTTTCAACCTTTTGCCACATTTCAGGCTTCAAACATAAAGATATAAAATTTTAATTTTTGTGAAGAATCACCAACAAGTGGGACACAATTGTGAAGTGGAACAAAATCTATTGGATATTTTCAACTTTTTTAGCAAATAAAAACAAAAGTGTGCGTGCAAAATTATTCGTCTCCATTACTTTCAGTCGCAGCAAACTCACTCCAGAAGTTCAGCGAGGATCTCTGAATGATCCAATGTTGTCCTAAATGACTGATGGTGATAAATAGAATCCACCTGTGTGTAATCAAGTCTCTGTATAAATGCACCTGCTCTGTGATAGTCTCAGGGTTCTGTTGAAAGCGCAGAGAGCATCATGAAGACCAAGGAACACACCAGGCAGGTCCGTAATACTGTTGTGGAGAAGTTTAAAGCCGGATTTGGATACAAAAAGATTTCCCAAGCTTTAAATATCCCAAGGAGCACTGTGCAAGCGATCATTTTGAAATGGAAGGAGAATCAGACCACTGCAAATCTACCAAGACCTGGCCGTCCCTCTAAACTTTCAGCTCAGACAAGGAGAAGACTGATCAGAGATGCAGCCAAGAGGCCCATGATCACTCTGGATGAACTGCAGAGAACTACAGCTGAGGTGGGAGAGTCTGTCCATAGGACAACAATCAGTCATACACTGCACAAATCTGGCCTTTATGGAAGAGTGGCAAGAAGAAAGCCATTTCTCAACGTTTGGTGTGACGTTTGATGTGTCTCCCAGGTGGCTTGTGGCAAACTTTAGATGAGACTTTTTATGGATATCTTTGAGAAATGGATTTCTTCTTGCATCATTTCAAAATGATCGCTTGCACAGTGCTCCTTGGGATGTTTAAAGCTTGGGAAATCTTTTTGTATCCAAATCTGGCTTTAAACTTCTCCACAACAGAATTACGGACCTGCCAGGTGTGTTCCTTGGTCTTCATGATGCTCTCTGCACTTTCAACAGAACCCTGAGACCATCACAGAGCAGGTGCATTTATACAGAGACTTGATTACACACAGGTGGATTCTATTTATCACCATCAGTCATTTAGGACAACATTGGATCATTCAGAGATCCTCGCTGAACTTCTGGAGTGAGTTTGCTGCACTGAAAGTAATGGAGACGAATAATTTTGCACGCACCACTTTTCAGTTTTTTATTTGCTAAAAAAGTTGAAAATATCCAATAGATTTCGTTCCACTTCACAATTGTGTCCCACTTGTTGGTGATTCTTCACAAAAAATTTAAATATTATATCTTTATGTTTGAAGCCTGAAATGTGGCAAAAGGTTGAAAAGTTCAAGGGGGTAAATACTTTCGCAAGGCACTGTACATGGAAGCCTTTAAAAGTTCTCTGCCATGTCATGCTTGTCCTTTTTTTCCATTCTCTTTAATTCAAAGGCTGCATGTATAGCAATTTAATCCTTTGGTAATAGCCATAATCTTGTTACTACATCTGCACAGGCATGGGTGACAGTAATTCTAGTATTACAGTCAGTACTAGTATTTTTGGTCATAGTTGACTGTGTTCCCAGAACAGACTTGGTATATGGTTGAGTTGGTGTGTTGCTTATCTTATAACTTTCATAAATCCAACAATTTGTAACTCGTGAATTATTGAACTTCATAAATGTTCCTAGACCTCTTGTATATTTAGGGCATAATGGTGATCTGTTTGTTCTGCCAAATCCTGATGGAGCTGTATGATGGATATATAGCTATATGATTTGACCATCTGCGAGCTCTTACAGGACCATAAACTAACTGCATCATGACGCTGATAGTGATGCACGTAGAATGACTTGCGGGCTATTCGAATCACAGCTAGCTGTGACTCAATACATCCATCTGTTGCTGTGGCAACTGAACAAAGAGATGAAGCAAGTAGCGGATATAGTTGCAGAACCAACTGGGAAGAAAAAGGTAAGCTCTTTTGGTGTGTTATAACTGCAAGAATGGAGATGGGCTGAACACTTATCTGATCAATCCCATGGACTAGGAAGAGTGCCTATACTTTGTGTCAGGCATTGACCAAATGCAAGAGCTGTTTACTACAATACAGCTCAGTGAGGTGCAGAGCGTGGGAAGCTTAATACAGCCGCCTTACATAGAGAGAAAGTCCCTGATGTGCCCTCAGTATATTAGCTTGAGACCAGAGCATCTGATGATCTGAGTGCAATGCAGGAGTGCAGCTCAGCAACAGCAGCAGTTATGTTGCAGACTGATATTAATGTCGTTGAATGTAATGTTGAATCTTCAGCTGGATCAACCACTTGGCACAACTGACTGAATGCCCAATCCAATTAGTGGTACAGTCACCCTAGTGCTTGGGCAATTCCAGAATATATCAACTACAACATCCCTTATGCACACTCAAAAGCACATTCAAACTGTGACCTGAGAAAATGGCATGCATACTGGCTGCAATGGTAGATGCAGAAGCACTGAAGTCAAGATTAATGCCTGCAGTAGAGATGATGATCATAGACTCACTAGTGGTAAAGGCGGTGCACTGCATGTAAATACATGCATCATGCAGCTGAATATAAAGGAGCTGACAATGGTTTGCAAATATCCTAAATGTGCATCCCTAAAATGGAGCAGAGTGGATCCTGGCCTTTAATGAGATAATGTCCATCATGGGTACAAAACTTCTACAGGCAACACCAATCAAGTAACGAGACACATGGCAGTTTAGCATGGAAGGTCACTGGAATTATTAATGCAGGTTAGAAGGCGTGTTACCTGGCTACTAAACACAGTACCACCTGCCACTTATTCCTGTTGGTCTTTGGAAGCACAGGCCGGGGAAGCACTAGATAATTGTTTTCTTCTTTCCAAAGCTTGAATTAACATTTCGAGGCAGAAGGCTACCTTTAGACACCCTTCACCTCCATCATTAAAGTTGACATTCTTGTTCAATTAAGTCATTTGAGAACACAAAGTTAAATTATTCTTTCAGTTGCCTAAATGTCCAACCTGATCTTGCAGCACAACACTACTATTGCATATCCGTGAATATGAAAATCTCCAGCTTGGACTATTTTGTGACTCCATCAGTGGAGTGACGACCTTTTCCCTTTGGATTAGCCTTGGTGCCTTGGTGTTCACAAAGTGTGTGTGTGGTCCAGAAGACACCGTAATGACAGGGTCTGTATACTCTCTTTGATCAACATGCTGCTGGGTGGACAGGCCTGGAGCACTTCTGATCTTGCTTGAACTAAAAGTAAATCATGAAAACGGTCACTTAACTCCTTTGTGGACTGTTTAATTGAGGCTAAACCTGCATGCCATGCAAACCTTCTTGACAGAGGACAGTCTTCTTAATTATGGTTGCAGAGGATGCCATTATTTGCAAATCAGGTAGTGAAACTGGATATGTTGCACTGCATACCATTTTGATGACACCCATGTCACAAATGCCAGTGTCAGTAGTGTCCAGCCCATATTTTCTCCCTGCAACGAGGGAAACTGATAAAATATGTCTAATAACAGATGCCTTCCAACAAGGCTGGAGGAGCATGTTCAAAGTAAAAAAAAAAATCCAAGCTGTGTGGCTGGTGCGCCAACATTTTTTATGAACCAACATGCTTGTGCCAACAGACAACCCCAATGTGGCATTGACGAAAATAGGTAGAGGATGAGTGTGACATAGCAGTGACCATTTGATGGCTACCTACAGAGGTGCTTTAAAGTTTGTGCACCCTTTTTAATATTCCAAAAAATTCCATATTTTTCTACATAAATATGACCTAAAACATCAGAATGTCACACAAGTCCTAAAAGTAGATACGGAGAACCTAATTAAACAAATGTGAGAAAAATATTATTCTTGGTCATTTATTTATTGAGGAAAATATTCCGATATTACATTTGTGTGAGTGGCAAAAGTATGTGAAGCTTTGCTTTCAGTATCTGGTGTAACACCCTTGTGCAGCAATAACTGCAACTAAACGTTTCCGATAACTGTTGATCAGTCCTGCACATCGACTTGGAGGAATTTTAGCCCGTTCCTCAGTACTGAACTGCTTCAACTCTGGGATGTTGGTAGGTTTCCTCACATGAACTGCTTGCTTCAGGTCCTTACACAATATTTCTCTTGGATTAAGATCAGGACGTTGACTTGGCCATTCCAAAACATGGGTTCCGTTTGTCTAATTTTAGTAATTGTGTGGAAAATCGGTTGATGTTTTAGGTCAAATGTAGAAAATTCATAAATGTTCAATCACCACTGTTCCTGTATTTGATCATATTTACAAGTTGATGACTATTGGTACTCTGCAAGGATATGAACAGTAAGCAAATGGGGATATTCCACTAGTTCTGATGTAGTAGCAGCCCTCTTCTCAATCACAACCACAGTTACATGTTTAGAATTAAGTCATCATAAGTCAGTGAGTGTAGTATAAAGTCTTCAAAATAGCCCCTGGATCGATAATGAGACCCTGATATTAAGTGATTAAAGTGAAGATGTAGGACCAAAGTAATCAAATAATTTGTAGTTTTATTACTGTGTGTAATATACCTGATGTTAAACCAGCCTGGTTTAAATATGCTGTATGACTTCAGTAATTGTAGAGTTACTCTAGCAGTATTAACTATAAGTTATGAAGGCTAAGGTTAATCTAAGTAGGATATACTGTTAATAATGCAATAATAATTTAATTGAATAATAATTTACTAAGCCTGAATTTACAGTTCTGATTATATACATTATAGGTGTGGTCATATACAGTGTACTAAAACAGTCATATTAAAAAAGAGGCATACATTTCCGGTGCATATTAATCAAATTTGAGTTACATACCTCTCCGCCAAAACCTCTGCATAAAAATAAATCCGCTTGAGGATGATGGTCCTGCAGTTGTGCTCTGTAGATTAAAAACTTAATTTGAAATGCCTAATTTTAAAGTCCAAGTTAAAGGACTAAGTAGAAGGACTAAATAAATAAGTATTTACCCTGGTGTTATTAGAGCTTAAGTTTCTCAGAGACAACCTTCCTGACAGTGCCTCTCGGACCTGCAACCACAAAACAAGAAAATATCAATGTGTTATTTTTTAATTTTTTAAAGACCTGAGTGCTGAAATAAGAGCACATACCTTGCTATCCAGCAATGTTCCAAACAGCAGAATAAAGAAACCCTTTAAAGAGACAAATTAGATCAGTTTATGGATTATTTTCAGCTTAGTAAAATTCATAAATATCAGAACTTTGTTGATATTTATGAATTTTACTGAGCTGAAAATGTATAATGTAGAAGATCTTTAATATGTGTCATTATAATTACAAAGAGAATAACATTATTACCTGCAGTGAATTAAGGAACGCAAACACCACATGAACCCCAAAGTTTGGTGACACCATGGTGCCAATGCCGAATCCCCACGTTAGACCAAAGAGAGGTGCTAAAATCGCCACACATCTAGCAATGATCAGTAGAGGATGTTTCTCATCGGGCTGAGTGGTGGCATTAAATCCTCTCCTCAACATCTTACACAGAACCACAATAAGCACCAGGAAGTTTATAAATACAGTAGCCAGAGCAGGAATCACAAATGCCAGCAGGGTCTTCATTTCATTCCAGTTCAGCCAACAACTTTCTTCTTTTTGAATGTATCCTTTGCTTCCAGCTGTAGATGCCACAGTAATGACAGCTATGATTAATGGGGCTCCATAGCCAACAGTGAAGGCTATGGTCATCATTGCTCCTTTGGTCATTCTAGAAAAGACCATGAGGGTGCGGTAGAGGAGCAAGAGTGCTGACAGCAACATCCAGAAGAAAAGAGCAAGATAAAAGAAGTGCATGAAGAATGTTGCTGTACTGCAGGGATCCACTGGTGTTATCTCTCCTTCTTTTACAACTGCTGCTCCAATGAGGAAGCATATGTTTGCAATCAGAAGGGAGACAGCAATGTTGACTATGGAGACATGGCGCATGTAGGATGTGTCATTTCTTGTCACTGATTTCCATATAAAGATTTCAATGATGAGGCACAAAACCAAGCTGGCCATTGAAATGCCAACGCCAATGTAAGTTATATAGTCTAAGGCTATTGCTAAGTTTTTATCCAGGGTAAATGGTGACATCAGGATTGAAAAAGAGGTTGTGTGATTGCACTCACACATAATTCTTTCAGTTTCATTCTCTAATGTCTTTTGTTGACATCCAGTCGAGTCCCATGCCCCAGTGCCATTCAGAAGATTAAAGTTCCAAAAGACACACTGAGGGTTTCCCAGTGTATTATTTTTCATGACAAAAGAAAATGAGATGTTGTGAATTGTTGACGTTGGTTCAATCACAGCTACATCTCCATTGATGCTGGTGTTAATTGGACTGTTATTGTAGGCAAATCGAACAGGTAAGACATTGCCAAGTGCTGAAGAAACTATCATAGTTATGAAAGACTCTTTACTAATCATGGGAATATTTATAGAGGTTGTTGATTTGTTACCAAATACATCAGAAAATGAGCCAGTGATGTTCGCTC
>CM022763.1:27094214-27339214 GCA_012411365.1 Ameiurus melas | reverse complement strand
ATTAAACTACTGACAATGCAATAAATAACATCACCTGAAATCATACACGTTTGCAGATTTGGCCTGGTAGCCAGGCACACTTCTGTAACTTTCATCAATCTGAAAAAAGACACACACGCGCACTGCTCAGTATGGGGAAAATTCGGTTCATAATAAAGCACTGCTGAATTCTTGAATCAAAAGGTATTGATTTATTTTTCTATAACAGCAGCTCTGACAGTAGTTCCATTTGTAAGTTCAATGACAAGCTAATATTAATTATGCTCATTCTAATATATTATTGTTTCTACAGCTTCTATGGCTTCACAGTGACTTCTATGGTGGATGTTCCACATAATCTAAGACTAAAAATAAACAGATAAAAAATGTATAATTATTAAAAAAATGCATATAATCGTTAGTACAGTTAATTGATCGCTTAGAGGGTGCTTTTATTACTATGGAAGGAGTCTCCATTGTCAACTTTTTGTAACTGTACATTTTCCACCATGAGAAAGTCTTCAAGATATAGTGAGACTGATGAGGGAATGACTGTTTATAGCTGCTATAACGTACAGCAAGTAATAACAGAAACTCATTTTGCAACATTAAATGCAACTATAAATGTATAAAAACATGACATGTCAATCGTTAATTACTATAGATGTAATAATTGGAATAAGAGGAATAAAATATTTTGTGCTGTTGTATGAAAATAAACATCATCAGTGGTAACAGTACTGTAACTGCAGTTTGTGTCAGGATGTATGACACCACCCTGGCATGGATTATTTTCTGAATACATCACACCCCAAGTGTTTTATTCCCTAATTACCATAATAGTTATATGTGCTATGAAGTATGTACAGCTACTTTTACTGTTGCTATTACTACAATTGCTACTAATAATAATGAAATGGATTCTATCAGGAAAATTCATTTTAGGTACATCATATTACTGAGTGCAACTTACTGAATTCTCAATTGTTTCCTTCAATTCCATGAAGGCCACACTTTTTTTATCGGTGAGTGCAGTATCAAATTCTCTGTTTATTTTCATTGAGAAATTTATGACATGGGTGTCTGTGGGTGAAAAAAAATGACAAGAGACATGAAATGTAACAGGTGTAAAATTTAAGCAGTTACCATTCATAGGGAACGCCCCGCGAGCTTGCATGTCAGGCCGCCTCCGCAGCCCCCAAACACACAAACCTGCACTCTACCAGAAAGAAAATAAAAGACTCAGCTTTTGCCCTACTCCAGCCTCCATGTGTCTGTGCTTCGCCCTTTCCCGCTTACTCTCTCTCTCTCTCTCTCTCTCTCTCTCTCTATATTTTATATATATATATATATATATATATATATATATATATATATATATATATATATATATTTTATACCTCTGTCTTGCCCTGTGCATGAAAATCCCATGCAACTATCTAAATAGCATCAACGTGTGTCTGAGTTCTTAATAATAATAATGCACAATTTTAGTTATTAAAGCAGGCATGTCCAAAGTCCGGCCCGGGGGCCAATTGCGGCCCATTTCCAAATTTCCACCGGCCCGCAGCCTCTGTGACAAGAAATAATATGTGGCCCGCCAACACTGTTAACCACAGTATAAAATACACGTGTACAAAAACGCTATTTTGTATTTCGCCAGAAGATGCAGTAGACCCGTGACCGCACTCTCACTATGTGACCCTTGAGTTAATTTTTTAAATGCCGACTGTAACTAAAAAAAGAAAAGCGAGGGCCGTCGCTTCCAGGACAAGTGGGAATTAGAGTATTTTTCCACTGAAACACGAAACAACTGTGTCTGCCTAATTTGCCAAGAGACTGTGGCTGTTTTCAAAGAATTCAATATCAAGAGGCACTACCAGACGACAGATGCTCACCACGAAGAGCTAGCTGGGAATGAACGCAAAGAAAAATTGAAGCAACTGGAATCTGTTTTAACGGCACAGCAGCGCTTTTTCACAAGAGCCCGTGAGTCAAATGAAAATGCCACAAAGGTGAGCTACGAGGTGGCAACGCTGATTGCCAAGCACTGCAAACCTTTTACTGAGGGGGAATTTATTAAAGACTGCGTGATGAAAATGGTGGAGAAAAGTTGTCCTGAGAAGAAGCAAGAGTTTGCCAATGTTTGCCTAGCTCGTAACACTGTAGTACGGAGAATTGAAGACATTTGATCTGATATTAAGAGACAGTTGGAGGCAAAAGCAGTTGAGTTTGACTTTTTTTCGTTAGCATGCGACGAAAGCACGGATGCATCTGACCCCGCTCAGTTGCTGATTTTTTTTAGAGGAGTGGACAGTGAAGTGATCGTGAGTGAAGAGTTACTTGACCTCCAGAGCCTTAAGGACCAAACAAGAGGAACAGATTTATTTGTTTCTCTTTGTTCCGCCATAGATGACTTGAAACTACCGTGGAATAAACTTACTGGGATTACTACAGATGGCGCACCTGCCATGGCTGGCGAGCGAAGTGGATTATCAACCCTAATCTGTAACAAAGTCTGCGAAGATGGAGGAAAAGCTATAAAACTCCACTGTATTATTCACCAACAAGTTCTCTGTGCCAAACATCTGAAATATGATCACGTCATGAAACCGGTGATAAAGACTATTAATTACATTCGCTCCAAAGCCCTGTGCCAACGTCAGTTTCAACAGTTTCTACTCGACATCCAGGCCGAATACGGAGATGTGTATCACAACGACGTAAGATGGCTCAGTCGGGGGTCTGCACTGCAGCGCTTTTACTCTCTTAGGGAGGAAATCGGACAATTCTTGGCAAAAAAAAGGGAGAACCAATGCCAGAACTATCTGATCCTGTTTGGCTGGCTGATTTTGGATTTTTAGTTGACATAACACGACATCTGAACGTGCTGAACACAAGCCTTCAGGGGCAAAATGCAGTGGTAAGCCAACTGTATTCACACATCAAAGCCTTTGGGACCAAACTGCTACTTTTCCAAAGGCATCTGTCAGAAACACAGCCCAATACAACACATTTCCCATCACTGCAGGAAATAATGACCAGTTTTCCACAGAACAATATCGGTGGACAAATGAGGAGGTATGTAGCAGACATCTCATCTCTGGCTGAGGAGTTTCAATGGCGCTTTCGGGATTTTAAAACTATCGAAAAGGAGATAACGCTTTTTTTCCCTCGCCTTTCTCCGTGGACCCTAATGACGCTCCAGACCACCTGCAGCTAGAGCTCATTGAGCTGCAGTGTGATGCCGAATGTCACAGTCGGCACCAACAGCTCCCTCTTGTCAACTTTTACCGCCAGCTGGATAAAGGCAGGTTCCAAGAGATTCGAACATTTGCTAAGAAAATGCTGAGCTTGTTTGGCTCGACATACTTGTGCGAGAAGACATTCTCAGTTATGAACATTAATAAGAATCGCATGAGGACGAGACTAGGTGACTCTCACCCGCGTGACATCTTGCGTATCAAAACCACTGTTTTTAAGCCAGACCTGGCTTATTTACTGAAGTCGAAATGTCCGTATCACCCTTCACATTAACAAGTGCAGGCAAGTTTATTTGTTTAGTCTTGAGGTGAATAAATTCTAAAATCTCAGTGAATTAATTTTTTTTGTTATCATAATCACAGTTTTGAATATGCAATGAGTCTTTTCAATATGTGTAGCCTATCATTTGTTCTGTTGTTCAGAAATAAAATAGTAATAAAAGAAAAAGAGTTTATTTGAATTTAATGTTAATGGTTCAAAGAATGTTAGGCTGAATGGTCGGCCCCCACACCTTTTCACCTCGCCAAATCTGGCCCTCTTTACAAAAAGTTTGGACACCCCTGGCATAAGTAATCATTTACAGTAGATAAAAGTGAAAAATTATCATTTACCTTTAACAAAATTGAAAGGTTTGAAATCTTACCTTGGGTTGTAGCAACTGTGGTTGTATTGGTTGTGTTTGGCTTGGCTGTGGACATTATGGTTGTTGTGGAAGTAGGTGTTGTGGTACTTGTGGTTGTATTGGTTGTGTTTGGCTTTACTGTGGACATTATGGTTGTTGTGGAAGAAGGCATTGTGGTTGTGTTGGCTTTAGTTGTGGTAATTGTGGTTGTAGAGGTTGTGTTGGCCTTGGCTGTGGACATTATGGTTGTTGTGGAAGTAGGTGTTGTGGTACTTGTGGTTGTAGAGGTTGTGTTGGCCTTGGCTGTGGACATTAAGGTTGTTGTGGAAGTAGGTGTAGTGGTTGTGGTTTGGGCAGTTGTGTTGGCTAGGCTTGTAGTTGCTGTAGTTATTGATGGAGTGAGAGTGTTTTTTTTGTCTAGGGTTGTTGCAGCTGAGGTTTTTGCCAATGGTGTGTTTTTAGTGATATTGGCTGTCATGGCAGCAGTTATATTAGGGGTTGTAGAGGCTGTGGTTGTGATCACTGAGGTCTGAAGTCTTGTGTTTGTGGTGTCTGTAGTTATTGTACTTATGATTATATTGGCTGTAGTTGGGGCAGCTGTAGTTGCATTGGTTGCCATTGTATTGGCTTTGTTTGTTTTGGTTATGGCTGCAGTAGTGGTATCTATAGTTGTGGTGGTAATGGTTTGTATGGTGTCTGTAGTGGTGGTGTCTGTGGTGTTGGTGACTGGGATTTTTATGGCTGTAGCTTTGAGAGCTGTGGTTATACCTGTTGTGATTGTTGTGGCTGTAGTTGGGGCGAGCGTGGTTATAATGTCTGAAGTTGTAGCAGTTATGACTGGTATGGTTTGAAGACCTGGGTTTGTGGCATCTGTGGTTGTAGTGGTTGTGTTTGTGGTGACTTGGTTTGTTTTGTCTATGGTTTCAGTAGTGCTACTTATAGTTTGTGTGGTGTCTGTAGTGGTGGTGGCTGGGATTTTTAAGGTTGTGGCTTTGAAAGCTGTGGATGTATCAGTTGTGATTGTTGTGGCTGTAGTTGGGGCAAGTGTGGTGTTAATGTCTGAAGTTGTAGCAGTTATGACTGGTATGGTTTGAAGACCTGGGTTTGTGGTGTCTGTGGTTGCAGCACTTGTGACTATATTGGCTGTAGTTGAGGCATCTGTGAGTGTGGTTGTGTTTGCAGCCATTGTGGTTGCAGTTATGACTGGTGAGGTTAGGGTGGCTGGGGTTGTGGAATCTGTAATTGTAGAAGCTGTGATTCTGGAAACTATCGGAAAAACTGTCTGTGTGGCATCTGTGGTTGTAATGGTTGTGTTTGTGGTAACTTGGTTTGTTTTGGCTATGTTTGCAGTAGTGCTACCTATAGTTTGTGTGGTGTCTGTAGTGGTGGTGGCTGGGGTTTTTATGGTTGTGGCTTTGAAAGCTGTGGATGTATCAGTTGTGATTGTTGTGGCTGTAGTTGGGGCAAGTGTGGTTATAATGTCTGACATTGTAGCAGTGATGACTGGTGTGGTTTGGGGGGCTGGGGTGGTGGAATCTGTAATTGTAGAAGCTGTGATTGAGGGAACTGTCGGTAAAACTTTGTGTGTGGCATCTGTGGTTGTGTTTGTGGTGACGTGGTTTGTTTTGGCTATGCTTTCAGTAGTGCTACCTATAGTGTGCGTGGTGTCTGTAGTGGTGGTGGCTGGGATTTCTATAGTTGTGGCTTTGAAAGCTGTGGATGTATCAGATTTGATTGTTGTGGCTGTAGTTGGGGCAAGTGTGGTGTTAATGTCTGAAGTTGTAGCAGTTATGACTGGTATGGTTTGAAGACCTGGGTTTGTGGTGTCTGTGGTTGCAGCACTTGTGACTATATTGGCTGTAATTGAGGCATCTGTGAGTGTGGTTGTGTTTGCAGCCATTGTAGTTGCAGTTATGACTGGTGAGGTTAGGGTGGCTGGGGTTGTGGAATCTGTAATTGTAGAAGCTGTGATTGAGGGAACTGTTGGTAAAACTTTGTGTGTGGCATCTGTGGTTGTAGTGGTTGTGTTTGTGGTGACGTGGTTTGTTTTGGCTATGGTTTCAGTAGTGCTACCTATAGTGTGCGTGGTGTCTGTAGTGGTGGTGGCTGGGATTTCTATAGTTGTGGCTTTGAAAGCTGTGGATGTATCAGTTTTGATTGTTGTGGCTGTAGTTGGGGCAAGTGTGGTGTTAATGTCTGAAGTTGTAGCAGTTATGACTGATATGGTTTGAAGACCTGGGTTTGTGGTGTCTGTGGTTGCAGCACTTGTGACTATATTGGCTGTAATTGAGGCATCTGTGAGTGTGGTTGTGTTTGCAGCCATTGTAGTTGCAGTTATGACTGGTGAGGTTAGGGTGGCTGGGGTTGTGGAACCTGTAATTGTAGCTGTGATTCTGGGAACTATCATCTGTGTCTGTGTCTGTGTGGCATCTGTGGTTGTAATGGTTGTATTTGTGGTGACGTGGTTTGTTTTGGCTATAGTTGCAGCAGTGCTACCTATAGTTTGCGTGGTGTCTGTAGTGGTGGTGGCTGGGATTTCTATAGTTGTGGCTTTGAAAGCTGTGGATGTATCAGTTTTGATTGTTGTGGCTGTAGTTGGGGCAAGTGTGGTGTTAATGTCTGAAGTTGTAGCAGTTATGACTGATATGGTTTGAAGACCTGGGTTTGTGGTGTCTGTGGTTGCAGCACTTGTGACTATATTGGCTGTAATTGAGGCATCTGTGAGTGTGGTTGTGTTTGCAGCCATTGTAGTTGCAGTTATGACTGGTGAGGTTAGGGGTCGCTGGGGTTGTGGAACCTGTAATTGTAGCTGTGATTCTGGGAACTATCGTCTGTGTCTGTGTCTGTGTGGCATCTGTGGTTGTAATGGTTGTATTTGTGGTGACGTGGTTTGTTTTGGCTATAGTTGCAGCAGTGCTACCTATAGTTTGCGTGGTGTCTGTAGTGGTGGTGGCTGGGATTTCTATAGTTGTGGCTTTGAAAGCTGTGGATGTATCAGTTTTGATTGTTGTGGCTGTAGTTGGGGCAAGTGTGGTGTTAATGTCTGAAGTTGTAGCAGTTATGACGGATATGGTTTGAAGACCTGGGTTTGTGGTGTCTGTGGTTGCAGCACTTGTGACTATATTGGCTGTAATTGAGGCATCTGTGAGTGTGGTTGTGTTTGCAGCCATTGTAGTTGCAGTTATGACTGGTGAGGTTAGGGTGGCTGGGGTTGTGGAACCTGTAATTGTAGCTGTGATTCTGGGAACTATCGTATGTGTCTGTGTCTGTGTGGCATCTGTGGTTGTAATGGTTGTATTTGTGGTGACGTGGTTTGTTTTGGCTATAGTTGCAGCAGTGCTACCTATAGTTTGCGTGGTGTCTGTAGTGGTGGTGGCTGGGATTTCTATAGTTGTGGCTTTGAAAGCTGTGGATGTATCAGTTTTGATTGTTGTGGCTGTAGTTGGGGCAAGTGTGGTGTTAATGTCTGAAGTTGTAGCAGTTATGACTGATATGGTTTGAAGACCTGGGTTTGTGGTGTCTGTGGTTGCAGCACTTGTGACTATATTGGCTGTAATTGAGGCATCTGTGAGTGTGGTTGTGTTTGCAGCCATTGTAGTTGCAGTTATGACTGGTGAGGTTAGGGTGGCTGGGGTTGTGGAACCTGTAATTGTAGCTGTGATTCTGGGAACTATCGTCTGTGTCTGTGTGGCATCTGTGGTTGTAATGGTTGTATTTGTGGTGACGTGGTTTGTTTTGGCTATAGTTGCAGCAGTGCTACCTATAGTTTGCGTGGTGTCTGTAGTGGTGGTGGCTGGGATTTCTATAGTTGTGGCTTTGAAAGCTGTGGATGTATCAGTTTTGATTGTTGTGGCTGTAGTTGGGGCAAGTGTGGTGTTAATGTCTGAAGTTGTAGCAGTTATGACTGATATGGTTTGAAGACCTGGGTTTGTGGTGTCTGTGGTTGCAGCACTTGTGACTATATTGGCTGTAATTGAGGCATCTGTGAGTGTGGTTGTGTTTGCAGCCATTGTAGTTGCAGTTATGACTGGTGAGGTTAGGGTGGCTGGGGTTGTGGAACCTGTAATTGTAGCTGTGATTCTGGGAACTATCGTCTGTGTCTGTGTGGCATCTGTGGTTGTAATGGTTGTATTTGTGGTGACGTGGTTTGTTTTGGCTATAGTTGCAGCAGTGCTACCTATAGTTTGCGTTGTGTCTGTAGTGGTGGTGGCTGGGATTTCTATAGTTGTGGCTTTGAAAGCTGTGGATGTATCAGTTGTGATTGCTGTGGTTGTAGTTGGGGCAAGTGTGGTTATAATGTCTGAAGTTGTAGCAGTTATAACTGGTGTGGTATGAACTTTTGGAATAACTGTGTGTGTGGCATCTGTGTTTGTGATTGTGGTGGCTTGGTTAGTTGTGGTGGTGGTGGTTTGTGTGGCGGATGTAGTGTTGGTTGCTAGGATTGTGATGGTTGTGGTTTGGAGAGCTGTTGTTGTAATATCTGTGGTTGTATCAGTTGTGATTGTT
Source organism: Ameiurus melas (assembly GCA_012411365.1). NCBI lineage: Eukaryota > Metazoa > Chordata > Actinopteri > Siluriformes > Ictaluridae > Ameiurus > Ameiurus melas. The sequence goes on along the minus strand of CM022763.1, from coordinate 27,330,843 downwards.
GAGGCTATAGCTGGGGTTGTAGTGTCCGTGGTTGTAGCAGTTATCATTGTGGTGTCTGTGGTTGTGAGTAGATTGATTGTAGTTGTGGGTTTGATTGTTGCAATTGTGGCGTTTGTAGTTGTAGAAGTTGTGATTGGGATAGGTGTGATATTGGTGGCTGTGGGTGAGATATCTGTTGTAGCTTCTGTGATTATGATGGTTGTGCCAGCTCTGGTAATGGCATCTATGGTTGTGGATGGTGCTGTAAATAATATTAATAATAATAGTAATAATACATTTTATTTATGGGCACCTTTCAAAACACTTAAGGACACCTTACAAATAATAACATTCATGAACAAAATATGAAGTCAATATAAAATAATATTCAAAGGCTATATCAAACAGATTAAGTTACTGAAAAAACATTGTTTTAAGAGGTTTTTTTAATTGAAAGACTAGAACTATTACGTATGTCTTGAATTAAGGTAGTGACTCATAAATTACAAGGCAATGACTCTGCTCATAAATTAGATGTAGATTAGTTTTTAAATGAAAAATGAAATGTATAATGAGATTGCTCTGAAAGTATTGGGTCAGGGAAGACATTTTTTTTGCTATATACTGAAGACATTTGGATTTGAGTTAGAAAGATGAATATGAGAAGAATATGAATATTCAGTTCATGATATTTACATCTAGATGTGTTAAACAACTTGGAGCATAGGACCTTTGGTGGCAGACCACCCGATTTTTAGGTGAGCAAAAGTATTAGAACAGATAGCCTTTAAGTAAATAACATTTAATGTTTTATTGCATATCCTTTGCTTGCAATAACTGCATCAAGCCAGCAACCCACTGACATCAACAAAACTGTGATGCTTTTCCAGGCTTGTACCTCAGCTTCTTTTGATTTTGTGGGGGTTTCTCCATCTAGTCTCCACTTCAGAAAGTGAAATGCATGCTCAATTGGGCAAAATGGAAGTCTAAAACCTCCACGTGAAGTCATTTATTGTGTTGGCAGTGTGCTTTGGGTCATTGTCTTGCTTCATGATGAAGTACCTCCCAATTAGATTGGATGCATTTCTCTGTATTTTCTCATTTTCCCTGTGACATCCGAATTCATCCTGCTGCTATCATTATGAGTTACAACATCATTATAGATTAGTGAGTCCATTCCATAAGCAGCCATGCAAGTCCAAGCCATGAAACTACCTTCGTCATGCTTGACTGAGGAGCTTGAATGTTTTGGATCATGAGCAGATTCTTTCTTTCAACATACTTTGACCTTTCCATCACTTTGGTAAAGGTTTATCTTGGTTCCAGAACTTGTGTGGCAATCTCAGTATTTCTTTGTGAATTTCAATCTGATCTTTTGACTCTTACTTCTCATGAGTGGTTTACATCTTGTAGCATGACCTCTATATTTCTGCTCTCAAAGGTCTTCTTCTAACAGTGGATTGTGACCTCTTCACCCCTGCCCTGTGGAGGTTGTTGGTGATGTCACTGACTGTTTTTTGTTTTTTATTTATAGCTCTTACAATGTTTCTGCTAACTGCTGTTGTTTGCCGTGACCAAACTGTCCAATTTCTGGTTGTTAATACACCAGTGGTTTCTTTCTTTTCCAGGGCATTCCAAATTGTTGTTTTGACTATGCCTAATTCATGGGCAATGGCTCTGATTTTCTGAGCTTTTCAGATTTTCCAACTTGCCCACTTTTCTCAGCTTCAAAATAGCTTGTGTTTCTCCCATAGTCAGTTCTCTGGACTTCATTTTGGTCTAACCTTTTTAACAAAATAAAAAGCATTTTTCTTAAGTAAAAACTAATGGCTAATACCAAGAGTTAGATGTTCAAATCTATTTATTATTTAAACAATCAATCTAACAGGGTACACCTGCTGCGACTCGATTACGGATAAGCGGTTGAGGATGGATGGATGGACAAATGGAAGGTACACCTGTACAACAAGAAACACCTGAAAAATCCTCGAATATATATATAGACATATACACTAATCAGCCATAAAATTAAAACCATATAAATATAGCTTCCACACTGATTATTTGTCCGTTTATAAAATAGCACTTTATCCACATCATATTATTTTGTGTATATATATATATATATATATATATATATATATATATATATATATATATATTTATTTATTTATTATTATTATTTCTTTTTTTATTTATTTTTTTGTCGCGATGGACTAATACGCGGCACGAGAGGGAAGAGAATTGCTCCATCTCCGACTGCCGTACCGGCGCGAAGCAGGCAGCACCGGACCCCGCGCTAACCGGAACACCGTACCGTCCGCTGATTGGAGGCGCTGTCGGGAGAATTCCACCACTCCCACGCCGAAAGGCGGAAATAAAAGGACGCCTTCCGCCCCGGGAAAGTTGAGTACTGACTCACCGAAACGGTTAGCGTCCGGAGCGGATACAGAAGGAGGTAATCCCCACGCACTCGCGTTAGCGTGACACCTCTCCCTCGCTCTCGCGACACGCAGCGCTGAGGGACGGCGCGAGAACCCCGAGGCTTCTCCCGGGATTCTCCCGACACGCCCCCGCGAGCGTCACGACGTCCGGCCGCCTCCGCAGCCACACACACACACCTGCACTCTCTCTCTCTCTATATATATATATATATTATACCTCCGTCTTGCCCTGTGCATGAAAATCCCATGCAACTATTTGAATAGCATCAACGTTCGAACCGTTCGAACTGCACGTGCATCCGTCCTAGGTCACTGACGTCACTTCGTGTGACACTCTGGAGGCTTCTTTCTTGCAATTCGCCCAAATAGGAATGAAAATTGACTGAATTTTTTTTTTCTTCTTTTTAACACCTTTTTCACCGTCTTCCTCAATATATGGGGGACAGTGAGCTCATGGGTCTAATTTCTGCAAACTGTTTCTGAAACTTTTCTTATGGCCATAATTGTGCTTAAGGGTATTTTTAGCTGCTTAATGTAAAAACATAATAATAATAATTATATATTATATATATATATATATATATATATATATATATATATATATATATATATACACACACACACACACACACACACACACACACACACACACACATCTTTGTCTGATCTGTGGAGGTCAATAACCATCTGTTTCTTTTGTATTAAACAATGTTTGTTTCCACAATGGTAATGGTTGACAAAGGGTTTTTTTTTACATGTCTGCAAGCTCATATTTATTCCACAGGGAAACAATACATGGTTAAATCCAACCACATTAGGGACTGATAAAATGCAACACTGGGGAGTGATGAAAATGAAAACTAAATAAGTAAAAATTTACTTTTGTTAATTCTGGAACACATACATACTATATATATATAAAAGAAAATATGATCTAGTTCCTATATAGTAAATTTAGCTCTTTTAATGCATTGTAGCAATAATTCTGGAGGTCACCTTATATTTTGTACTTTAAACTGAAATTATGTAATTATGCTTTTAAAATAGACAGAATCCTTATTTACCTTCTCGTTTTCTTCTTAAGTGATTCAGTTGTCCATCGGTATAGCTACGCTGGAATGTTTTTTTTTTATAAAAGAGTAAAATTATTAGAGCATTGTACCCTTATACAGACACATGTCAAACATTTAGTTACTCTTCTCCCAATATAAATTATTTAAGATTTTAAGCTTAGAATGTAAGTATGGACACTTATTAGCTATTTGGCTGAAGTTAAAGAAAAGTAAAGTTTACCTCAAGAACCATATCTGAATAATGAGGAAGTTCCTGTGAGTTTACCACACACATAAGAATGAGGAAAATGGCCACAAACCTCACAATGTATTCTGATGCTTTCACTGTACAATAAAGGTAAGAAATAAACAGTGTAATTTACAATCAAATGTTACCAACAAAGGAAGTTTTTGTCAATTGAAATTGAGAAACAAAGGGAAGAGTATGTAAATTAGTGTACATTGTTGCCAACATGTGAAACAATAAAATAACATTTATTTGTAATTTTGGCCTGTCACAGCACTCCATATTGGAATAAAACTTATCTACATGTCTCCATAGATCAGGGGTGTCAAACTCATTTTGGTCCGGGGGCCGCATCCATCTTAATCCGACCTCAAGGCGGCCGGACCAGTAAACTCATTGCAAAATGACATCGAAGTAATAATAAGTCCACTTTTTTTCTTTGTATTAATAACTGCAAAGAAGAAGAATTATAAAATTCTTTGTTTTGTACTTTCTCTCTGAACTTTGTCACAAGACCGTCGGGGTTACGTATGTAACCCTGTTCCCTGAGAAGAGAACGAGACGTTGCATTTAGCATAACAGTATGGGAAGCGCCTTGTGCGTGTGACCGGTATCTGAAGCTTGTGTAAAATCATGCCTCTACTTATAGGCCTGCCATGATCAGGTGATGTGGCGATTAAGCGCGTCGCATGATATATATATGGCACCTGTGAACCCCGCCGCCAGCCTCTATTATCTGAAGCGATGACGCAATTCACAGGCCTGCCCTTGTATGACAATGCTATGCAACATCTCGTTCCCTTCTCAGGGAACAGGGTTACATATGTAACCCCGACATTCCCTTTCAAAGGGAACTTCGACGTTGCATTTAGCATAGCAGTATGGGAACAGGAATACCCACTCCGTCATACCGAGGGTATGGCCCTTCCAAAAATACCCAAGCCCGAGGGTCACTGCAAGACACTCGAGCCCAGGGAGGAATGAACATCCAGTCTGTAATAACGAATGAACGTGTGTGGCATAGACCACCCTGCGGCCGCACACACATCGTGCAAGGATACCCCTTTTGACAAAGCCTTCGAGGAGGCGACCGCCCTAGTGGAATGAGCTATTATGCCTAGAGGCGTGGCGAGACCGCGCGCCTCGTAAGCGATAGAGATTGCTTCCACTATCCAAGTAGAGATGCGCTGTTTTGACACAGCGTCACCTCTACTGTCGCCACCAAAGCAGACCAGCAGCTGCTCTGACTTACGCCACTGGCCGGAGCGGTGGACGTAAGTACAGAGGGCCCTTACCGGACACAGCAGGTGCAAACTCTCCTGTTCCGGTGTGAGGAACGGAGGAGGGCAGAAGGCCTGTAATACCACAGGGTGGGCAGCCGATGTAGGCACTTTAGGAATATAATCCGGCCTAGGATACAGGAAGGCCTTGGCCAGTGCGGGGGCGAAGTCAAGGCAGGGAGGGGCAACCGAGGGAGCTTGTAGATCGCTCACTCGCTTGAGAGATGTCAGGGCCAGTAGAAGAGCTACCTTTAGAGTCAGAATCTTCTCTGAGGCTGACTCTAAGTGCTCAAATGGGGCTCCCGACAGACCTTCCAAGACCACAGAAAGGTCCCAAGAAGGTACTCGCGGCCTGCAGATGGGCCTCAACCGTCTGACACCACGCATGAACCTCGAAGTTAGAGGATGCTGCCCCACAGAGGCTCCATTAACAGCGGCATGGCTGGCCGAAATGGCGGCCACATAAACCCGATTGTAGAAGGAGCCAACCCTGCTGAAAAACGTTCTAGCAGAAACTCCAGGAGTGTAGCCACTGCGCAGTTCACTGGGTCTAACTGACGTTCCTCACACCACAAGACAAAAAGCCGCCACTTGAGCGCATACAATTTCCTTGTGGATGGTGCTCTAGCGTTTAATATGGTCTCTACAACCTCAGTTGTGAGACCAGAATCTATGAGCTGGTGCCCCTCAGGGGCCAGACCCACAGTTTCCATAGTTCTGGCCGAGGGTGATAGATCAGCCCTCCGGCTTGAGACAGTAGGTCCCTGCGGATGGGAATCTCCCAAGGAGTGCCGTCGAGCAGGGACATTATCTCTGAGAACCAATTTTGAGCTGGCCAAAAAGGTGCTACTAGCAGCAGACGTAGACGGTCTTGGCGAACTCTCGCTAGAACTTGTGGGAGCAGAGCAATCGGGGGGAAAGCATATAAACGTGACCTCGGCCACGTGTGCACCATGGCGTCCAGTCCCAATGGGGCAGGAGGAGTGTGTTGTCTCCTCGGAAGCAAACACATCCACTTCCGCTCATCTGAACCTCCGCCATATGGACTCCACCACTTGTGGATGGATCCTCCACCCCCCGGGCCTCAGCCCCTGCCTCGACAGGATGTCTGCCCCTACATTCCGACTGCCCAGAATGTACATTGCACTCACTGACAAGAACTTCCCCTCCGCCCAGAGGAGGATTAATTGCGCCTGCCTGAACAGGGGGCGTGAACGTAACCCTCCCTGGTGGTTGATATACAAGACCACAGCTGTGATGTCTGACACAACTAGCACACTGTGACCTCTCAACTGAGGGAGAAAGAATTTCAGTGCTAGGAATGTGGCCCGCATCTCTAGGCGATTTATATGCCACTTCAGATGAGGGCCGCTCCTCCCGTCTTGCGGTAAGGGGACGCCCCTAGAGTGTGACCCGAGGCTAGGAACTGCGGGCACCTCCAAACACTCAGAGCACGTAGGCATCGCCGCGTGACTCTGATTACTCTCAGCGGTTTCATCCTCGGATGAAACCCCCGACTTTTCAGCCACCACTGAAACGGTCTCATGTGCAATAGGCCCAACGGTATGACGTTGGCTGCTGCTGCCATAAGGCCCAACAGCCTCTCGTAAAAGCTGGAGGGGATGCCCAGACCCCGCTTTATCTTGCTCAAAGTTGATCGGATCGATTGTACGCGTGTTGGGGATAGAAACGCCCTCATCGTAGTAGAATCCCATATGACCCCTAGAAAAGTTGTCCTCTGCACTGGGGGAAGCATACTTTTCTTGAGGTTCAACCTGAGCCCCAAGCTCCTCATGTGTGCGAGAACAACATCTTGATGTTGAACCGCCTGTTCCCTGGATCGTGCCAGAATTAACCAGTCGTCCAGGTAGTTTAGTACAGGAATGCCCCGGAGTCGCAAGGGAGCCAGAGCAGCATCCATGCACTTTGTGAAGGTGTGAGGGGATAAAGCCAGCCCGAAATGAAGAACCAGAAATTGGTATGTGTTTTCTCCAAACGCAAACCTCAGGAACTTCCTGTGACTGGGCGACATTCCTATGTGGAAATATGCGTCTTTCGGATCTATCGTCACAAACCAGTCCTCGGACTGAACCTGTGGCACGATAAGTTTGAGCGTCAGCATCTTGAACCTGTATGTCCGAAGAGTACGGTTCAGATGACGCCGATCCAAAATTGGCTGCATACTCCCATCTTTTTTGCGGACCAGGAAATAACGGCTGTAAAAACCTCCCTCCCTTAGAGAATGGGGTACACGTTCTATGGCCCCTTTGTCCAAAAGGGAACTTATTTCCTTTGCTAACGTTGGGCTCTGCTCTGTGCTGACAAATTTTGTGAGCACACCACTGAACCGGGGGGGTCGAGCTCTGAACTGGACCCGATAACCCTTTTCTATGGTAGACAGAACCCATGGGGACACATTTGGCAGTAGTTTCCATGCTGCCAAATGGTCCTTCAGTGATGTCAGCTTTTCCACATTTTGTTGGAGGGAAAGCATCAGATTTCCGTCGCCCTGTGACAGCTCGCTGACCAGAGAAAACTGGAAATGTGAGACGGCCTCGGCCAGGGCAGGCCCTACAGTAGCACTGGGGGCTGGATGTCCTGGCCGCTTCATGTCCCCTGATATGTCCCTCCGTGACCCATCAGGACCATTCCTTCCATGCCTGCTTTGCCTATATGATCATTCTCAGATCAGGCCTCCTAGCAGGCTGTGGCTGTGGCCGACCGGTCACCCTGGCTGTCTGCGGGGGGAGGCGGGCCACTACACTCGTCTTCTGCATCTCCCTCGCGCCAACACTGGCCCGGGCTCCACTCATGGAGGCCCGTGCGAACTCAACATGACTGGGAAGGAACTGGCAGAACGTCGCCGTTTACTGTCTTGCGTCGCGATACCTGTCGGAGATGGCATTGACTGTGCCACCAAACAGGCCGGAAGGCTCAACAGGGGCGTTCAGCAAGGAGACCCTATCTTTGCCCCCCATCCCTGACAGGTTGAGCCATAGGTGCCTCTCCGCCACAACCAGGCTACCCATTGAACGGCCGAGATGACGAGCTGTTTGTTTGGTCGCCCGAAGAGATAAATCTGTGGCGCGGCGCAGCTCTGCCACTGCCTCTGGCCCAATTCCCTCACCAGTATCCAGCTCACTCAGCAGGTCTGCCTGGTAGGCCTGCAACACTGCCATTGTATGCAGGGAGCCACAAGCAAGACCCGCCGCCGCATAGGCTTTGCCCACCAACCCCGAAGTGACTTTACATGGTTTAGACGGTAAAGTTGGCGTCCCTAAATTACCCGCCATAGATGAAGAGATGTGGCTCGCAAGCGCCTCCTCTACCTTTGGCATCACCGCATAGCCGTGCTGCGCACCCCCACGATGGCTGAGTAATCAGACTTTGCGGGGTTATAAACACGGCTAGTGTAAGGTTTTCTCCAGAAGCGTGAAATCTCATCATGCACTTCTGGGAAAAAGGGGAGTTTCCTGTAGTGTGAGGGAGCTTTGTGTTTATTTTCACTGGAGAGGAAGCGCTCATCCAGCCTGCTACGAGCTACTTCCTCTTCCCCAGGCCAGTCTAGATTCAACTTCTGGACTGCCCTAGTGATCACCTCAAGCAGCTTTTTATATGCCTGAGAGCTGCTGTCAGTTATTGGTGAAATGGCGCCCTCTACCGCCTCCTCAGAGTCAGCGAGGGTGTTTTGGCTTTGCAGAGGGAAAGGAGGAGTCGCATCGCGAGCTCCAAAGTCAGGCGGTGAGCCGGACCCGGAAGACAGAGCAAGAGATAGAGCTGCGCTCGTCTCAGGCTCCTCTTCCAAATCCATACACGAACCCCAGGACCTGAGACGGCTGGCTGCCTCGACAGCGGCCGGCCCAGACCCGCGAGGCTCTGAAACCCAACTCCCATGAGAAGAGAGCGAGCCGAGAGCGTAGTTGCCTAATCGTGAAACGTTCACAATGCTGACAGTCAGACCCCTCGAGGGCTGCTGTAGCATGTTCTATGCCCAAAAACTTCACACAGAAAGCGTGTCCGTCTCCTCCCGTGATGAAACGGGGGCAAGGCGTAACACACTCTCTGAACTTTCCCTCGCTCATTCTTTTGCTCTTTCCTTTACTTTTCTTAAAAAAGGCATAGAAATGTTGAGAGATATTGAGAAATACTGAGGAGAAATGAAGCATTTTTTTTCTTTTCCACAAACCACAGACATGCAGTCTCGCTGAAGATAATAAGGCTGGCGGCGGGGTTCACAGGTGCCATATATATATCATGCGACGCGCTTAATTGCCACATCATGGCAATTAAGTAGAGGCATGATTTTACACAAGCTTCAGATACCGGTCACGCGCGTTTCCTGGAAAACCCTACACTCTGTGTCCACTTTTCTCTTTTTTGACAGAGACATTTTGCTAATGATGGTGTCAGGGCCCACGTAAAAACAGGTGAAGTGATGTGAGGGGGCGGAGGTGGGGGGACCAACGCTGCGACCAATGCTGCGTTCAAGTCCGGCTCGGAAAATCACATACACTTCCACTTGGTTAATGTTACAAGGATGCATTCAAGTACCAATATTGCGTACCATTTGATTTTATGTGAATACTCGTTAGTACTGTCCCGGTCCGGCCCAGGGGGCCCAGGGGGCCGGACTGGACCCACTGGCGGGCCGGAAACGGCCTGCGGGCCATATGTTTGACACCCCTGCCTTAGATGAAGTTATATCTTTACTGCCCAAGTGAAAAAACTCCACTGTTTCTCAATACTTGAACACATGGTGGACTATCTTGACAAAGAAAATGCTGCAATTATGCATACATTTATTGTCATGTGGCAGGATGTGGGATTACAAACATTGGTGGGATTAACAGAAGAAACTATAAATTACTTCTGTAAGTCACACTGTATAACAACACCTGTTTACCTTTGTTCTTGCTAAAAATGTAAGACATTTATTTATTCTCACATTTGCTGGGATGTAAGCGCATGATACTCAGCCGGCTTATGCTTGTTGTGGAATTTGTCTCATTACTCAGTTGTTCCACTGGTTTAGCTAGAGAACACACAATGGCCAGCTAGTGGGTAACTGGGTATGGTGGATTTTTTTCATGTTCTTCAAAGATTTCTACTGATGTTTAATTTAAGATTATCATATATGTGCCTAGTTATCCAGTCATTTTTAGGCAGTGAGCTAACATCAGCTAGCTATTGATGAGTAACTTTTGTGTTTTTTCCTACTGTAGTTTATGTTAAACTTGGTTATATTAGATGAAAATGAGTTAATCATAGGTCACATCAGCCCATAACTATACAACTCCCCATCAGCAAAGGTCCCCCTCCCCTGAATTCTGAATATATACTTACTTACAGGACTACACATTTAATTGCCTTAGTGTCTGAGTTTTGTTTTGAGTCTTGTATATTCTTAGTGAAATACTCTCTTGTTTTGACCCTTACTTTGATTCTTGACTACTCATTGGATTCTACCATTTGTGTTGAGCTTTATTAATGTTTTGGTATTGGCGATACATCTTCTGCATATGGATAATCAATAATCTCACAAGTTCTGTATGTTACCTTCTGTATTTGTAACCAGTCTGTACGTGTCTAGAAAAACTGGATAAAGACTGGACAAATTGGTTGCCTGATAACAATAATTCTTTTTCTTTTTATGCCAAACCTACCTAATAGAAATCTTTACAATTTCATTGATTATATACTGTACGATCTGTTTATGTGAAGTATCCACCATACACGTCCCTGTATAAACGGTTACTTTGGAGACTGTAGCATATTACAACGAGTGCCTTACTATAAACCTGTTCAAATGGAAAGACTCTCAGAGATGCTGTTACAGAAAATGAATCATTCCTTCCTGACCAATCAGAATCAAGAATTAAGTGTAAATATTTGGTTTTGTTATAGGTTTAAAAAATGTCTTACCTGCATTGGCCATAATGTTCACACCGATCACCAATTTTAAGTTGCAGCTGGTCACTTCAAAGTTTTTAGACAATCTACCAGATTTGGGAACATTACAAAGTCAGTCAGTAAATCAAGTTAAATTTTCCTCACAAAAGGAATCCTTTTACAAAGATACAGAATGGTATTTTATTTAACACTACTGAATCCCAGGAACTTAGAATCCCAGTTGTCAATAGTGACTCCACCTTAACGACAGTTAAGCTGCTTAGCATTAAGGAAATTTCCGTTTCCTCAAGTTTAGAATTACTTCAAAATTAAATAAAAAAAAATAATAATTGAGGTGTTGAAACAGTCACATCTAATAGCACTTTTCCATTAATGTTACACACTACTTTTAACTCTAAGCAGGGCTGTATGAAGTGCAACAAACATGTGAAAGGCCATGTGTGTACTTTTTTTTCTTTTTTCTCAAATTGGCAAACACTGGTACCCAATGGAAAATACATAGTTAAAGGGGTACATAATTGAGCTCCTTGTTAGTGTTTCAAGTATTTGGTATTTTGCCTTTTTTTGTTCTTGTTTACTTTTCATTTGGTGTTTGATTTGGCTCTATTATTTGCTTTCAAACGGCATCAAATGTTCAGTAAAGCTCAAAAGAGCACACAGAAGCATGGTGCTGTTACGTTTCACAGAAAACATTTGAGCAGTACAATGAGCTTTGTGCTAGACATTTTGGTTTCGTTTAAACCAAGCAATCACACAGTGGTTTTGAACTAAGGGGAAAGTTTGCAGATTGCTGTCACTGTTCTTGTTTACTTTTCATATGGTGTTTGATTTGGCTCTATTATTTGCTTTCTTTTTTCCTGTATTTGCTCTCTGTCTTTTCACTTCCTTTTGCCTTCACTCTGTGTTCATACTGTCATAAGCACACATATTTACTTTGCTATTTTTACATTAATAATTAAATTGACTGTCAATTACTTTATTTTAAAACATTTTGTCACCAGGGACCTCCCTCTTTCACTGAAAAATACATGAAAATAAGACTTTTGGGGGCATCCATATTGTCTTATTTCTTGTTTTAAAAAAATGCCTTAAAGTGTTTTTTTTTTTTTCATTTTATTTACTTTCGTGGAACCAAATACAAAGGAACCACCAATGGATTTCAGAAAGAAAAAAAAAAAAACAATAGTATGACGTAGAAGCTGAGGATGATTTCTTTCTTTCTTTTTTTTTATTTCTTTTTTTTTTTTAGATTCACACAGCCTATTGTAGATTACCCTGAATGAACCCCCACCCCCCACCCCCAGCTTTTGTGTTCACTGGGGGTAATTTATTTAAATCTGCTTCACTGATACATCCATAACACATCTGTAATTGAGAAGGCATAGATGAAAAAACTTTTGATTGGTTTATCATTGAAACATCATTGGTTTTTCAAAATGCCTCTGAAGGATGAAGTGAATAGACTAAGCACAAATTTTGAGTTTAAATGACAAATTACGAAAAGTTTTGTGTTCCTTGGTTTGAATGTAAGAGCTGATTAATGGCAAGCACAGAGTTTCTGTTTATGATTCTTGAAATTAAAAATTACTCAACTATTACTATTTGTGTGTTATTAATATGTATAATACATATATGTATTACTATAGTATATTGGAGTTTTCTGCCCACCATGAGATCTTGTACTATTTAAAAAAAAAAAAAAAACAGACAAAATCATCAGTTAACGCTTAGTCTTTAACTTTAGAGAAGAGAGCTGCTGGCTGTATTTTGCTTATAGTTTGGACTGCCAAAGTTATTCTGGCTCACAGTACGGCATCAAATGTTCAGTGAAGCTCAAACGAGCACACAGAAGCATGGCGCCGTTACGTTTCACAGAAAACATTTGAGCAGTACAATGAGCTTTGTGCTAGACATTTAGGTTTTGTTTAAACCAAGCAATCACACAGTGGTTTTGGACTAAGGGGAAAGTTTGCAGATTGCTGTCACTGTTCTTGTTTACTTTTCATATGGTGTTTGATTTGGCTCTATTATTTGCTTTCTTTTTTCCTGTATTTGCTCTCTGTCTTTTCACTTCCTTTTGCCTTCACTCTGTGTTCATACTGTCATAAGCACACATATTTACTTTGCTATTTTTACATTAATAATTAAATTGACTGTCAATTACTTTATTTTAAAACATTTTGTCACCAGGGACCTCCCTCTTTCACTGAAAAATACATGAAAATAAGACTTTTGGGGGCATCCATATTGTCTTATTTCTTGTTTTAAAAAAATGCCTTAAAGTGTTTTTTTTTTTCATTTTATTTACTTTCGTGGAACCAAATACAAAGGAACCACCAATGGATTTCAGAAAGAAAAAAAAAACAATAGTATGACGTAGAAGCTGAGGATGATTTCTTTCTTTTTTTTTTTTATTTCTTTTTTTTTTTAGATTCACACAGCCTATTGTAGATTACCCTGAATGAACCCCCACCCCCCACCCCCAGCTTTTGTGTTCACTGGGGGTAATTTATTTAAATCTGCTTCACTGATACATCCATAACACATCTGTAATTGAGAAGGCATAGATGAAAAAACGTTTTGATTGGTTTATCATTGAAACATCATTGGTTTTTCAAAATGCCTCTGAAGGATGAAGTGAATAGACTAAGCACAAATTTTGAGTTTAAATGACAAATTACGAAAAGTTTTGTGTTCCTTGGTTTGAATGTAAGAGCTGATTAATGGCAAGCACAGAGTTTCTGTTTATGATTCTTGAAATTAAAAATTACTCAACTATTACTATTTGTGTGTTATTAATATGTATAATACATATATGTATTACTATAGTATATTGGAGTTTTCTGCCCACCATGAGATCTTGTACTATTTAAAAAAAAAAAAAAAACAGACAAAATGATCAGTTAACACTTAGTCTTTTACTTTAGAGAAGAGAGCTGCTGGCTGTATTTTGCTTATAGTTTGGACTGCCAAAGTTATTCTGTCTCACAGTACGGCATCAAATGTTCAGTGAAGCTCAAACGAGCACACAGAAGCATGGCGCCGTTACGTTTCACAGAAAACATTTGAGCAGTACAATGAGCTTTGTGCTAGACATTTAGGTTTCATTTAAACCAAGCAAACACACAGTGGTTTTGGACTAAGGGGAAAGTTTGCAGATTGCTGTCACTGTTCTTTGCATTAAAAGAAGTTTTAAATAAAAATAACATAAATAGTACATTTCAAAATATAAAACATATGTGTCATATAATCTTTTTAGAATATTATTGTTTATTTTGACCTATTGAAAATGTGTCAAATTTGCATGTCATTAATAAATGCCTGTTTATCTATGTATTTCTCTACATCAACAACTGTTCAGACAATTTAACATTTTTAGGTTATTATAGCATTCATTTTTTTAATTTAAAATTCAGCACAAACTACTCATTTAATTCATACATACAATTCACAAGAAGCAAGTAGTATAGGCTGCTAGAATAGTTCTAATTCAAGAATAAAGAAGACACATGAAATACTGTGATATAAAAAAAATAATAAAATAATCAGAATGAAGTCATGTATTGAACCTCTGGGTTTTTTTTTTTTTTGGTTATAGTAATTACAAAGTCTTACCTTTAAACACCAGGTGTGTAAATCACTAATCTTTAAGAGGTTTGTTGAAAGTCTGTTAGCTTTTTTTGTTGTCCTGGCAGCTGACTCACAGAGAAGCCTAATAATCACTGAGCAATAATACACACTGTTAAACGCTTGCTAAACCAGTTCGATTTTTGTTTGCTTTTGTTTTTTTCTTCCTGTTTCCTTGTTCTATTTTGTGATGTGTAGAATAGTGGTTCTCAAATACACCTACACAAAAAACTGATTCATGCAATTAAATGTAATTGAGTTGGTACAACTTCATTTGATCAAATACCGTTTAAATGAAATGGATACATTTATAAAGTGACATTTTTTTTATGCTTGTGAAATATGACCTTAAACACCATCATATGTTCACACACAAATCCTAAAAGTAGACAAAGATAACCCAATTAAACAAATGAGACAAAAACATCATACAATATCATTTAATTGTGTCATATCTATGAAGGACCTGAATAATTTTTTTGAGTGCACCCAAAAGTCCTTGTCCAAATGTGATTCAATAAAAATCATAATTATGCATGAACATAATGAAGACATACCTATACATACTTTGGAGAACCGATATTGCAATAATTCAGAAATCAGTGACATGTTATTCTCTTACAGTTTATAATGTTTGTTATAAAACCTCAAATAATATGCTTTAAAAAGCTCATTTTTAATTATTTTAATTTATTATTATTATCATTATTGTTATTATTAATAATAATAATAAAATATACGTTACAATTACACTTGGGTTAGAAAATCGTTAAGGTACACAGAAGCGAAACAGAGAGCATGTTCCAAGTTCATCCTGCATGTAGCTCGACCTATTCTTTTGTTGATGGATCTATTTACCAGAATCCGGGCAGAGAAAGCACAATCACTTCAAGTTAAAAAAGGAGGCATACCCCTCAGGAAGAATGCACTGAATGGAGATATTTGTTACTTAACACTCGGATTACTGAGCTTAACAATAGTCTGGTCTCATTTTACTGCACGTGCTTATAACACAGAAATCAGCCCATATTCTATCTCTTAGATAGAAATAACAAAAGGATACATCGTAATGATTGAGTGTCTTTAGAGATCTCATCAAAATGCACAGTTTACTGTTAATGTCTAAGTATCAACAGAGGAGAGTATACAAGTGTTTTTTGTTTGTTTGTTCCTTTGTTTGTTTGTTTGTTTGTTTGTAGATGTACTATGACTATAAAAAGTATTTGACTATGCTAAATAACTTATTTATTGTTACAATAATTATTTTTATGTTTTAATGTTAGCAAGTATTAATCCAATAATAATTATATTAATATGTTACAAAAATGGATTTATTAAACAGTTAACATTGTATTTGGAGAAAACATTTCAATTCAGTTCTAAAATCTAATCTTACATGATTTTACCCTGCAGCTCTTCGGCCAAAACTAGAAAATTAACTCGAGCCAGTAAACCAACCAATGGACAATACACAGAATAGCATTATTTTAAATATCAACTAACAATTCCAATTCCCTAGGCAGTGCAGTGATACTGTATTTACCTTGTGATCAACAGTGTGTTCAAATCTTGCTGATACCAAGTATGACCCTTCTATCTATTTTAACTCCTCGAATATCAGAAAAATCTCTCGTCTCTTTTTTTCCATTCTAGTTCTCCTAAGGAATTTTAGGAAAATTTATTTGACAAAAGGAAACTGAGAACCTGAATTAAAACTCCTAAAATCAGAAAAGTTTAAGAGAAAGCTAGTTAACATTATTACGTACACTAGTATCAATATCATTTCTTCCTATAATGGATACTGTCTTTTAATTTGTGTAGTCAAACTAAGAGCGACTCAGATCGGGAGGTGAGGTGAACTAACAGACTGCATAGCCAATAGACCCAGCTAAGCAATTAATTAATCAGTTATGTTTATCATAATTTGGCCTTGGCTGCATTAGCCTATAGTTTATTTTTTATTCCAGTGTAATCAATGTTTGCATAAGTACTAGATGTGTTGGGGAATTTAACACGTCAAATTTTAATTATATTTTGCTGAAATTAAAGAAAATAGGTGGACTACGCCCACCATCTACTCAAGCCAATCGGATAACCGCCACATTGCACTGACCAATCGTAGCAGGATAGGAACAGAGTCATATTGCACTGACCTCGCATATTATGAAGGCTCTCTAACGTGGTCGATCAGGAGGAATCATGACAGGAGTGTTTCAAACCATCTAACAGCATCACTGTGACAACATCTAAAAGAAAACAAGCAACATCATGGGTCATAAATTCTTTGTTTTAAGGGAATATATGTGTTTTCACCACTGTTTCTTGCATCACTACTGAATCCACAGCAAAACCAGGGTTGTTATTTTACAGCTAATTGAGTGTGGTGAGATTAAAAGACATGACATTGGCAAGATGTAAGCTTGGTGCAGGTATTTGGACAAAGTTGGAAAAAGGCCCAGACTGATGAGAAAAGAATTTAATATCTTAGATATTTTTACATTGCAAGAAGAAACTAAATCCGGTCAGAGCAGTAGCAATCATGACCACAGGGCAAAGTTGCAACAGACATAACCACAGTTCACAGCAGTAGCTGCAGCTGCAGCAGCAATCCCACTCTGCGTACCATTTGTAGACCAGCGGTTCTTAACCTTTTTGCTAGTGCGGTGCACTTTTAAGAATGAAAATGTTTTGCATCCTTCTCAGACTGTAAGACATTGAAAAACTAATAAATGTTCAAAATGGTTGATGAGGTACTAGTTGTTCTGAAAACATTACAGTCCTAAATGAGCTCTCCCTTTGTTTCCTAAGATTATTGTTCCCATAAAAATACCTAGTACTGCAAACAGAAATATCATTAAGGTTATATCCGTTGCTGTTGAAATCATCTCGCTACGGCCAAAGAGAAACTTCATTGTGATTGTATAATGCAGAAGCATTATACAATCACAATGAAGGAAACTTGGAGCACTCGCCACTGCACATCAATGGGACAACTTTGGAGAGAGTCAAAAGCTCCAAGTTTCTTGGTGTGCACATGACCGGGGACTTCTCCTGGACTCTCAACACTACTTGCCTAGTCAAGAAGGCCCAGCAGCACGTACACTTCCTGCAGAGGCTGAAGAGAGCCAAACTTCCTCCTCCCATCCTTACCTTCTTCTACAGAGGGACGATAGATAGGGTCCTGACCAGCTGCCTCAGTGTGTGGTACAGGAACTTCACAGCCTACAGTGAATTGTGAGGACATCTGAAAAGATCACTGGGGTGTCTCTCCCCACCATCAAAACCTCCATCAACAACTGCAGCATTCACAAAGCCACCAGTATTGTGGTACAGCCAAGATAAAAAAGGAGTACCTACAGGACAACTCTTTGAATGTCCTTGAGAGGCCCAGCCAGAGCCCAGACTTGAACCCAATTGAACATCTCTGGAGAGATCTGAAAATGGCTGTGCACCGATGCTCTCCATCCAACCTGCTGGAGCTTGAGAAGTCCTGCAAAGAAGAATGGGTGAAACTGCCCAAAAATAGGTGTGCCAAGCTTGTAGCATCATCTTCAAAAAGACTTGAGGCTGTAATTGGTGCCAAAGGTGTTTCAAAAAATTATTGAGCAAAGGCTGTGAATACTTATGAAATGTGCTTTTTTTTGTTGTTTATTTTTAATGAATTTGCAAAGATTTCAAACAAACTTCTTTCGTGTTGTCACTATGTGGTATTGTTTGTAGAATTGTGAGGAAAATAATGAATTTAATACATTCTGGAATAAGGCTGTAACATAACAAAATGTGGAAAAAGTGAAGGGCTGTGAATACTTTCCGGATGCACTGTATACACCCAACTCTGACGTCAATATGACACTGAATGAAATAATCAGTGTAAGTAAATAAGTAAATTTTCTGTATATAGCACATTTAAACACAGCAAAGCTGACCAAAGTGCTGATCAGAGTAAGAAAACGTTAAATAGAAAACCTGAGACAGACAATAGACCAGTGTTTCTGATACCGTCTGATGAGAGCATGGGTGCCCTGTAAAAATCCTTCAAACATTTCTAAAATGCTAAAATGTGTATAAAATCTTTAATATATTTGATGAATATCTGATATCTGAAATAATTACATAGAGACATAAATAATAAGATAGACACACTCTCATAATAATAATAATAATAATAATAATAATAATAATAATAAATTATATCTAAAAAAAAAAATCAATAATTCCCTCCCCTGCGACCCTCCTCTCTGACCTCAGCAGCACATCAACATCCGTACGCGTATACATGTGTTTTTTCCTAGTAATTAGCGTGTGAATATGTGTGTGTAGTGCAAACGTATATGGACAGATTCTTAAAATAAAAGCTCCAGATGCTTCTGAACCATCATCTTCATCCTCATGTAGATAAAGCCTTTTTTTATACTTCCACCCAGCTCCGCAGCGCAATCCTCCACTGACTGCGCACGCACTTACCCAAACGGACGAGGCGTTTATACTTGACGGGCTCGCCGTTGTAATATTCTTTGAAACGAAAGTGGGCAACACTGAGTAATCGTCCTATAAACCAACAGGAAGTAGCTGGGGGAAGAAGTAGTTTGTCAGAACAAACATAGCAACGCTTACAAACATGGCGTCTCATGTTGAGTTGCTGAATGCTGAGGAGGAATTTTTGTGTTTGTTGATGATGTTTGTTTTCAGTTCACTCCACTAAAACCCACAGTATGAAAAATGAGCAAAGAATCATATAAGAATCATATAAAACACAGTAAACCTTGAGATTATCACTTGTCACATTACAAAAAAATGCAGCCATAAATATGAGAACATGTATAAATCTAAATTTAACAGCCTCATTGTTTTATTATTCTTTTCACTAAGACTTTTATTATACATGGACCTTTACTTTCATTAAATAAACTTATTATAGGCTTTGTATTCTCATTTTGTAAATGTTAGCAATTACTGTAGACATAAGCAAAAAGTGGGTGCTTTCTGCAAATGTAATTTCTCACATTTACGAAATCAGGTGATTATGCTAACCCATTACCTTCACATTCTGTGTTACCTTCACATTCTGTGTTACCCAGATGAGGATGGGTTTCCCTTCTGAGTCGGGTTCCTCTCAATGTTTCTTCCTCAAAAAACATCTTAGGGAGTTTTTCCTTGCCACCGTCGACACTCAGTGGCTTGCTCAGTTGGGATAAATTCCATTTGTTTTCTACCTGTTTGTCTATGTTTATCTGTTCCTGTTTGTCTCTCTTTAGATGTTTCTGACTGTTTATACCCGTTTTTTATTTCTGTAAAGCTGCTTTGAGACAATGACTATTGTAAAAAGCGCTATACAAATAAAATTGAATTGAATTGAATCAGTGTAAATGTCTCTTTATGAATAGAGACAAAAGAAACATATTATAGAATGATTACTCTGTATGTTCACCCATCAATGTTAACATCTCTATGTATAAAGACAAAAGAATGAGGTTTAATCACTGTCTGATGGTGTAGTGTAATGACTGTGTTTATTTGTATAGATACTGATGAATGAAAACATGGTGCACCCCCAAAAAACTTTCAGCTTTGGCTTTATTCTTTCAGCAGTATGTACAAAGCAAATCGAAATCACTATTTTTTATTAATTTTGTGCCAGTATCTGTATGGTCCCACATGGATAGATCATAGAGAAGCCGGCAAAATCGTACCTTTCGGCAAGAGTTCATCTTGAAGTCATTAATTTCCAGATGCGGCACTGCACGGCAAGTTAGATGAGGCGAAATGAGGCCTTACACACTCAATAAACCAGGCTTAACACTGTCTAGCATTAGTGATTGTGTAGGGTGCCACAATTTTTTTTACATTTTAAAAGGGTGCCGTGACTGGAAAAAAGTTGGGAAACGCTGCTCTATACTATGTTCAGTTTGGCATATCCAAAATCCATCATTCCCACAATGTATTTCAGTGAGCACTATTTGTTTAAACTTTCCAGTGGACACGAAAGACTGTTTACACATGACGCGAGGGGGCGAAAACATGACGTCACCCTGTAAACAGCATGCGCATGCGTGCCGGCGCGCCCACAGTGCGCCCACGGTGCGCCGCCTAACGGGACCCCCCCAAAGCACTCCTCCCGGTCCTCCCCTTTCATTGTGGGCCCCGGGCCCCTGGGCTGAATGTCCCATATAGAGCCAGGAAACCGCATGCTGTTCTTGGTGGAGCAGGGAAGCGGAGCAAGGTTCCCAGCTGAACAGGGAGGCAGAGCAATGACCACAGCCGGGCATACAGGCACCGCATACTCATTGCTGCAGGAAGCCTGAGCGACGACCTCAGCTGAGCAGTGAGGCTGAGCGACGTCCTCAGCTGGACAGGGCTGCTTTCGGGAATTTACCGGAACAGCCGGCTTGGACGAGATGTCATGAACTCGTGACAGGACTTGGGCTTGGTCTGCTGAGGCTTGAATGAGAGACATGACTTGAGCTTGAGACATGGCTTGAGTTTGGGACTTGGCGTGGATTTCAGGCCCTTGGGACTTGGCTGGAACTTCAGGAACCTGAGATTTGGCTGGAACATCAGGAACCTGAGACTTGGCTGGAACGTCAGGAACCTGAGACTTGGCTGGAACGTCTGAGACTTGTGACGTGAGTTGGACATCGTGAACTTGAGACTTCAATTTGATCGAGCCTTCCAGCTCCTGCATTTTGGCAGTCAGATCCTTATTCTCTCTCTCCAGCTGCTGCCGAGCAGTCTCACTCTTCTGAGCCATGCTGCACTCACCCGCTAGCTTGGTGCTCAGCGTGTTCACTTGTGCATTTGCCTTCTTCAATTGGTCATTAACGAGTTCAATGTGGCCCTGTTCCTCATCAAGTTCCTCCTCCAGCTGAGAGATACAAGCCTCCAACATCCGCTTCTCATCATTCAAAGCAGATATATTGGAGTTGCAGCTGGTCACTTCATCATGCATCTCATCTCTCTCCTGCTGAACTAGCTTCTTACTGCAATCAGCTGCAGACAGATCCTCATGTAACTGCAAATTTTCAGCCTCCAGACTCTTGAGTTTGCATTCATTCCCCTTGGCGTTGCTCAGTGCCACATCTCTCGCCACTCGGAGTTCATCCATATCCCGCAACTGATCTTTTACCTGAGCCTGTACTTTCTTCAGCTGTCTCAGAGCTTCATTTCGAGCTTTAATAGCTTTGTTAAGGGACTAAGGGAGCTCCTGGAGGAGGAAAAGGAGAGAAGGAACAGTTGAGTTGAGCCTCCCGCTCAGACAGGTCAAGCTCCAGCTTCTTCTTTGCTGCTACAGACAGAGCTTTCTGCTTCCTCTCACACTCCAGCTCTGCCTCCATCTCATGCACCTGTTCCAATTTCTTCCTCAACTTTGACATCTGTGTCTGAAAGGAGTGAAGCTGTTTCTCTACACTCCTCCTTCAATCTTCTTCCTCCTCCAGAAGCTCCTTCAGTCGGTTCTGTTCGTCTTCCAGTTGACGAAGCCGTGTGCTCAGAGCCAGTTTCTGGCATGTCTCCTTTTGCAGCAAACCGTGTGTTTCCTGTAGTTGCAAATCAACAGATGACCATTCTTTAGTAGCTTTGATGTATTTACTCTCCACTTCAGACAGAGTGCTGCTGAAACCCTCCAACTCCAACTGCATTTTGCTCATTTTTTCAGCCATTTCCTTCTTCTGTTTCTCGCTCTCGCAGTGTTTCCGTTGGAGCTCCTGCAGCTTGGCTGTGAGTGGAACTCTGATTATTGGGTCTGCAGATTTGGAAATGATTCTGGTTTCAAGCAGGAAGCAGCGTCAAGCAGGAAGCAGTGTCCTTCGAGCTAATGCTATTACATTATTTTCTTCTTACATTACATTAATTTTAGTTCATTTCAGTTATACAAATATAACTGAAACTACTTTAAAATAATCATAACATTGCACTGTCGCTAAATTTAATCTGTTTGTACAAACAGCCGTGACTAGCTTGTGATTAGCTTGTAGCCCATAGCCCGCTAGCATCACCTACCGCTAGCCTTGTTTACATTTTCATATTCCGCATTTGCTGCTGTTTATTGTTTAAAGAACAAATATGTAAATAAACAATGGCAAAAAAAAAAAAAAAAAAAAGAAAAATATGTCTACCGTCTCTTCGCTTTTGAGTGTAGATGAGGACTTGCTTGAGCTTCACATGGTGCTGCTGGAACTGGAGGATGTGGAGAAGCAGATCCGCGGCCTACTCGACCAGCAGGCCCAGCTGCAGGAGCGACGAACTGCGCTGGAAACATCGCGTGCCTCTGCCTACACATCCAAGGTAAGCACACAGCGTGGTATTTCGACTCCTAGCCCCTCTATGCCGTGTGTTTCTCTGTGCAGGGAACGTGCACCTAGGACCTTCCCAGTCGTGGTCTCCATCACGGAGCGGTAGTGCTGCACGCGGGGACGAATGACACCAGGCTGCGGCAGTCTGAGGTTCTGAAGAGGGTCTTCTCCAGCCTGATCGAGACGGTACGAGGCAGATCACCCACCGCAAAGATCATCGTTTCTGGACCTCTTCCCACATTCAGACGTGGAGCAGAAAAGTTCAGTAGACTTTTCGCTTTCAATGATTGGTTAGTCTCTTGGTGTAATAAGCAGAATCTGGTGTTTGTTAATAACTGGTATCTGTTCTGGGAGTGTCATTCAGTATAATTAATGCTCAATTAATAATCCAACACCTGTAATACATACTATAGAGACTGTATCTGTTCCCCGAGCTATACAAATATATAGAAAATCTCAGAAAGTCTGTCTTTGAAACCTAATAAACATAAAATTAAATCATATTGAATACACAGCCAGCATTTTTGATCTGATGCTAGGACTATTAAACATTAGATCTCTTGCATCTAAAGCTCTTATTGTTAATGACATCATTACTGATCAGGAATTTAATTTAATGTGTTTAATGGAAACTTGGATTAAACCGAACGAGTATGTAGCATTAAATGAAGCCAGTACTCCAGGATACAGTTATGTACATCAGCCTCGTTCAACTGGTAGAGGAGGCGGTGTTGGTCTCATCCATAGTCAAAATCTAGTCGTCACACAAAAACCTTATTGTCATGATTCCCCCGTGCGGCGGTGCACTGTGGGCACGCTGGCGCGCATGCGTATACTGTTTACGGGGTGACGTCATGTTTTTGCCCCCTCGCGTCATGTGTGACGTATGCGGAAGTGCTCGCAGCTGGAAGATATCGCGGGCTAATGACTGCGTGGATATATACCGTGAGCCATGCTTCACACGGGGCGGGTGAATGCTTTTTTTTTTTTTTGCCAAAGTTATAATCTAATTTAGCTTAGTTGTAGAGAGAGCTTTGTTTCTGTTTTTGTTTGTTTCATCACATGCAAATAAACCTCACCGTTCTAACTGCGAATGTATCCTGCCTGCTTCCTGCCGACACTTATCAAAATTTAATTCTTTTGAAATTCTTTATACCAGTGTAACCTATGTAGCCAGAAACAATAAGTCAATTCCTCTATTTATTATTTACAGACCCCCAGGACCATATAGGAATTTCTTAGAGAATTTGCAGACTTTATCTCAAACCTGGTTGTGTCTGTATGTAAAGCATTAATCATCTGAGATTTTAATATTCATTTTGATAACCTGGAATACCCTCTAAGAATAGCGGTTGTGTCGATCTTCAATTCAATAGGGATTAATCAGAATGTAATCTGGGCCTACTCATAATGGTGGTCACACTCTAGATCTCATACAAACATACGGACTAAGTATAGAAAATATTGTAATTTTTCCACAGTCTGAAGTTGTCTCAGACCATTATCTTATCGCTACCACGTTAAACGTACCTACACATCAGCTACTGCACCGAGCTTCATAAATATCCTCGCAGAAACATCAATTAGATTTGGATCACCATCAGATCCCATAGAACTCGATCAGGCGACTGAAAGCTTGGAGTCAACACTCCGCTACACGTTAGATAGAGTGGCTCCACTCAAAAGAAAATAATTAGAGAGAAAAAATTAGCACCCTGGTATAATGATCGAACGCGAACCTTAAAACAGACATCTCGACAATTAGAACGTAAATGGCGTCAAACCAAACTGG
This sequence comes from Ameiurus melas, assembly GCA_012411365.1. Classification (NCBI taxonomy): domain Eukaryota; kingdom Metazoa; phylum Chordata; class Actinopteri; order Siluriformes; family Ictaluridae; genus Ameiurus; species Ameiurus melas. Next base: position 27,306,224 of record CM022763.1, on the reverse strand, counting down.
TGATATTTCAAACAGACTGGAGGGAGAGTCTAGTGAAATAGAGAAAATCTCTTAGTGAAGCTAGAAAAATCTATTTCTCCACCTTAATAGGAGATAACAAAAACAATTCTAGATTCCTTTTCAACACGGTAGCAAAAATAACTAGGAATAAAACCACTACAGAGAGAAACACACAATCATTACATAGCAGTGAAGATTTCATGAAATTTTTCATTAATAAGGTTGAAAATATTAGACATGAAATACATGCCATTAAATTAAAACCGGACAGTACTGTAACAAACCCATTACATGACAACGTAGCAATATCAGATCAATGTTTAGAGTGTTTTGCTCCGCTTAAAGAGACTGAACTAGCTACATTCATCTCTTCAGCCAATTCATCAACTTCCATACTAGACCCCGTACCTACATGTTTCTTTAAACAGATTTGTACAGGAGTAATTGAACCACTTTTAAATATAATCAATTCTTTATTAACCACTGGCTATGTCCCTAAATCACTTAAATTAGCAGTTATTAAACCCTTGATTAAAAAACCTGACCTTGACCCATCCCGATTGTCCAGCTATAGACTAATATCAAATCTCCCATTCATCTCTAAGATTTTAGAAAAGGTTGTAGCAAAGCAGTTATGCTCATACTCGGATAGGAACAACATTCATGAAATGTATCAGTCAGGATTTAGACCTCATCATAGCACAGAGACAGGGTTAGTTAAAGTAGTAAATGACCTTCTACTGACCTCTGATCAGGGTTGTGTCTCGCTGCTTGTGTTACTCGACCTTAGTGCAGCTTTTGATACTATAGATCACACTATTCTCCTTGATAGATTAGAAAATGTTGTTGGCATTAAGGGAACAGTCCTCTCCTGGCTCAGGTCTTATCTGACTGATCGTTATCAATAGATGTAAAATAAAATATCAATAGATGTAAATGGTGATTTCTCCATGCGTACTGAATAAATCGCGCCACAATATCTAAGCGACCTTCTGGTTTTATATGATCCGCTACACCTACTTAGTGTTTAAGTAGGTGTGTTTATATTTCTGTAAAGCTGTATTGAGACAAGGTCTGTTGTAAAAAGCGCTATACAAATAAAATTGAATTCACCGGATGACCGGTGATGGCTCTGTCTCTCTCCTCTCAATAGAGGTTGAAGGGCGGGTCAGGCTGGGGCTGACCATTAACTCTCCAACCCCAATAAGTCAAGTCCACGAAGTTGCCCGAGTTTCGAGAACTTATTCAAGAAAAGTTCAGCAAACTGGGTGACATCATGGAGGGCTGGCGACCCAGTACTCACTAGCTGCTCCGCCCAGTCATGGGCTGGACCGCAAAACCTTGACACCATGGGGCAGCTCCCCACTCCTATTGTTGTAAAAGGAAGCTCAACGTCGTACCTGTGGGGAAATTGTAGGGATGCAAAATTTGGCCAATAATCCATGCATGCTCCGATGCAGTACTGTCCTTTTGCCTCCCCGGTTTCTGTAGCTTTTTTTCTCACTCACTCATAGTGCACATGGAATGGGAGCTCCGCCACGTTCACATCCCCCAGCAACTGATCCAGGTCATAACTCGGCCCTGGTCCTCTGAAACCCTCCAAAAACAGAATCAAAATCTGCCTAATATCCTCCAGCACCCCGGGTCTCTCGGCCGCTATTCGCTGTGCCCATGTGCGAGCTGGGCCAAAAAAGCGAGACATGATAAACCAAATGAATTGTCCTTTGGTTGGCTTCGGGTCGCACAGGCTGGAGAAATAGTACTGACAGTCCACCACAAAATAATCCGGGTAAAAGAAGCCTTTATACCGCTCCGGCATGTCCTCGAAAGTCTTCTGTGCAAATTGCATCGAATCCAAGGCGGGGATACTTGGCGTGGACCCTCGGGTTCGGCTTCCTCTCCGTTCCCCTGCTGCATCGATGGTCGGGCGGTTAAATCTGTCACGGGACGTGATGGGAAGGAAGCAGGCAGGATGCAATCGCAGACGAACGGTGACTTTTATTTACAGTGGTGGAAGCAAAACCAAAACTGAAACAAGAAACATAACTCTCTCAATAAACTAAGCTAAGCTAACTAACTTTGACTATGGCTACCGCTAATGCTAAGGCTAAGGTTATGGCTATGGCCTAAACATAACATGAAACAACGACTTGCTATAGTCGCACTCGAGCTATAAATGGAATACATGCAGAGATACATTCAAATATTAATTTAACCGCGCCGTGCAAAGCACGGCTCACGGTATATATAAACATAGTCATTAGCCCCCACAACCGCTAACAGCTGCAGGCAATTCCACAACGCACTTGACCCATGATGAGACGGGACGAAGACATGACGTCAACCCGGAAGCAGCATGCGCACCAGCGCCCAAGGCGCGCTGCTACACGGGGAATCGTGACAGTTTGTACATCTGGTTTCAAGAGCAACCATTCCACGGAGACTGCTCTGCTTTCCGTCACTGAAGCCTTACGACTAGCAAGAGCAACCTCTAGATCATCTGTCCTCATTCTACTTGACCTCTCTGCTGCCTTCGACACTGTGAACCATCAGATCCTCCTATCAACTCTCTCCAACCTGGGCATCACTTGAACGGTTCTACGCTGGGTGGAATCCTATCTTTCGGACAGATCCTTCAAGGTATCATGGAGCGGATGTATTTCTGAAACTCAGCAACTCACAACTGGCGTCCCACAGGGATCAGTTCTGGGTCCACTCCTCTTTTCTATATACACTACATCTCTCGGTCAGGTGATTGAGTCTCATGGCTTTTCCTATCACTGCTATGCTGATGACACTCAGCTCTATTTGTCCTTCCAGCCTGACGACCCATCTGTTTCTGCACGCATCTCTTCTTGCCTGTCAGACATCTCGGTCTGGATGAAGAAGCACCATCTTCAGCTTAACCTGGGAAAATCGGAGCTTCTCGACATCCCAGCCTATCCCTCAATCAACCAGAACTTCACTGTACAGCTCAGCTCACTTACACTCATGCCAACCAAGACGGCCAGGAACCTTGGGGTGATTCTTGATGAGGGCTTGACCTTTACAGACCACATCTCAGCAACCGCAAGGTCCTGTAGGTTCATCCTGTACAACATCAAGAAAATCCGACCATTCCTCACCAAACAGGCTACACAGATACTAGTCCAGGCTCTTGTCATCTCTAAACTGGACTACTGCAACTCACTGCTTTCAGGCCTCCCAGCCAGCTCCATCAAACCCCTTCAAATGATTCAGAATGCTGCAGCGTGCCTTGTCTTCAACCAGCCCAAGACTACTCATGTCACACCCCTCTTCATCTCCCTCCACTGGCTTCCTGTAGCTGCCCGCATCAAGTTCAAGGCCTTGATGCTCACCTACAAGACCTTGTCAGGAACAGCACCCTCCTACCTCAACTCTCTCCTGAAGGCATACATTCCCTCTCGCAATCTGCGATCGACTAGCGACCGACGTTTAGTAGTTCCCACTCAGCGAGGCGTAAGGTCCCTTTCCAGAACCTTCACACATACCGTTCCCCAGTGGTGGAATGCTCTTCCGATCTCAATCTGGACTGCAGAGTCTCTCACTATCTTCAAAAAACAGCTAAAGACCCACCTTTTCCGTGAACACCTAACCAACTCATAAAAAAAAAAAAAAAAAAAACACAGATTGCACTTACACCTCTACTCTGTACACTTTGCTTCCTCTGGTATTCAATTAATGGATCTTGTATAGTAGCACTACTTGTATTGTTCCCTGCTTGATATATTGCTTTGCTTAGTTGTAAGTCGCTTTGGATAAAAGCATCTGATAAATGAATAAATGTAAATATAAATTAGTCTTGAATGCTTTAATGCTTTAATGCTTTAATTTGTTTTGTTTGCATTGTGGTAATAATTATATATATATATATATATATTGTCATTATTTGAGTGATATTTGTGTCATTACAGTCATTGAAGTCTACCCCCATGAAAATCATTACAGTCACTGAAATCTACCCCATGCTATTCTATCAAATATTATTTATTAATTAAAAAATGTAATTCCATGTAATGTGTTTCAAGTTACAGGCTTATTGAGTTTATGTATAAGCAATTATACAGATCATTTTATTACATTCATTCCTTATACATCATTCTCAAATCATTTTTTAAATCATTCTGAAATCACTTTTCTGGGGCTTTAAAAGGGTGCTTTAAATTATACTTGTGCTTTTAAAGTATATTTAACTTTTTTACTTTGTTAATAACAGCATTAGTTGTTAAATAGCTAAACTGTCAGCAACTTCATCTGACCCTCTTGAAACTGAAGAAACAGGTAAAATGTCACTGTTTAATACATTGAACACATCTGCAAAAGACCAAAAGAAAGATCAAAATAGCAGTGCTATTCACACATTAGAACAATGCTAACATACTTGGTGTATAATTAAGGTAACACAAAAGCTACATGTAATCATTGTGCTAAAATAATTCAATCACGAAATGGAACACAATATGCCTAAAATAGAATTAGGTGTAATCATACACATGGACGAAAGAAAATGTATATGTACAATATTAAAAGAACAAAACTGAAGAGAGTATTAAATTTGATAGCATTGTTAATTGAGTGGAGATGAGGACAGGGAACATTAAACATTAGACATAATTAATCAAATATCAATTAATTTACATACTTCTGTTATAACTTCGGAATGAAAGGAAGTCCACTTGAGGATGATGGTCCTGCACATATTCTCTGTAATGTAGACACTTCAGTCATTGCATTGTAGTAGTATATTTTAAAATCCACATAAGAGAGAAATGAATAAATTTTTTTCTTCTACTTTTTAAGAACAGCACTAGATCAATTATATTTACCCTGGTTTGGTTAGAGCTGAGGTTACTCAGTCCCAGCTTTCCTGCTAATGCTTGTCTGACCTGTGACCATAATACAAGTAAAGTAAAAACATTCTGTACATGCATTAAAAAACAAACAATCAACAACAACAAAAAACACCTTTGTTAAGCTTTTCTCGCAAAGCAGCAGAATGGAAATCAACTTATCGGACATCAGTATAAACAAATTAATTATTTTATCACTGCAAGTGAGATTGGTCAGGACATATTTGGGTGTAGAGTATTGTGACTCTGTGTTTAGCTGTTGGTGAGCAAGGCAATAGGAAAGGAAAGAGGTGTGAGCCCCCTGCTGGGCAAACAATTCACACCTCTCCAGAATAACATTGATACAGAGATCAAACGGACAGCACAACTAAAGCTTTTTTGACAGTAAAACACTGTATGCAACTGCCACAAATTTTTAAATTTCACAATTTTTTAAAAAATATTTAAAACTAGGTAAAAAAAAAAGAATTACATTTGAAAAACCACAAATTCCTTAAACCACTACTGTGGAGAGTAACATCACAAATCAATTCAATGCGGAACATGGGCACCCCAAAACAGGCGGAAAAACAGTTATATAGAAAGCAGATATGTATGAATCCATAATATTTATTTATTTAGTTTTAATTGTGAATTGGGGAGAGCTGGTGCAATTATATCCATCTACTCTTGGTGGAGATAAAGGTTAAAAAATGTTGTGTGATATAGCAGACTATCAGCCACACTTCTATTGCTGATAAACACGTTATTGGCCTGTAAAACGCATATAATGTTTCACACCAGTAATGGCTAGTAAAAGCTATCTAAGGCTAATAAATACTAATTATGGCAAGTAAATGTTGATTACTGCGACAAATAATGATCATTGCGGGTAAGTGCTGATAAATCCTGATAATGGCTGATAATGCCCATAATCACTGATAGTGGCCAACAAACCCTGATAATGGCTGATAAACACTGAACATGGCTGGTAAATACTGAAAATGGCCAACAAACACAATCACTGGTAACGGCTGATGATCGCTGTCTAAGGCTGATAAACGCTGTTTAATACTAATTACATTTACATTTACATTTATTCATTTAGCAGAAGCTTTTATCCAAAGCGACTTACAAATAAGCAAAGCGATATATCAAGCAGGGAACAATACAAGTAGTGCTACTATACAAGATCCATTAATTGAATACCAGAGGAAGCAAAGTGTACAGAGTAGAGGTGTAAGTGCAAGTCTGTGTTTTTTTTTTTTTATGAGTTGGTTAGGTGTTCACGGAAAAGGTGGGTCTTTAGCTGTTTTTTGAAGATAGTGAGAGACTCTGCAGTCCGGATTGAGATCGGAAGAGCATTCCACCACTGGGGAACGGTATGTGTGAAGGTTCTGGAAAGGGACCTTACGCCTCGCTGAGTGGGAACAACTAAACGTCAGTCGCTAGTCGATCGCAGATTGCGAGAGGGAATGTATGCCTTCAGGAGAGAGTTGAGGTAGGAGGGTGCTGTTCCTGACAAGGTCTTGTAGGTGAGCATCAAGGCCTTGAACTTGATGCGGGCAGCTACAGGAAGCCAGTGGAGGGAGATGAAGAGGGGTGTGACATGCCAGTAATTCACATTATTTGGATAAGCTGTACAAAACCAAAGTTATCAAATAAAATCCAGATCAAACTCAATATTTGAACTCAAGTCTCCGGACGATAGGGTGAGCATGTTTGTGTAGCCACAGACTATTTCCCTATTTGTAAATGATGTTTAGGAATCAGTTTCACACAATAGTGACCAGATGTGTAAATATGCATGTAATAAGCAACCCGCAGAATCATGTAGGTTTAGAGTCCCATCCAAAATTATTAGAGTATTTTATAGAATTATAGAGTTATAAGAATATGAGATGATAGATCTGAATAGAATATGTCACCTTTGCTTACAGATCACCCAATTTTTTATGTGAGCAAAAGTATTGGAACAGACAGTCAAAGTAAATTAAAGTAAGTAACACTTAGTATTTAGTTGCACAACCCATGCTTGCAATAACTGCATCAAGCTGGTGACCCACTGACATCACCAAATTGTTGCAATCTTCTTTTGTGATTCTTTTCCACACTTGAACCATGGCTTCTTTCAGTCATGCTTTTTTTCAGGGGGTTCTCTCTTCAGTCTCCTCTTCTAGAGGTGAAATGCATGCTCATCTGGGTTGTCTTGTGACTGACTTGGCCAATCTAAATCTTTCCAATTTTTTTCTCTAATGAAGTCCTTTGTTCTGTTGACAGTGTAATTTTGGGATATTGTTATGCTGCATGTTGAAGCTACCAATTCGTTTTTATGCATGTCTCTGCAAATTGGCAGACATAATTTTTCTTTAGATTTCTGAATTCATTCTGCTACTACAATCATGAGTTGCATCATCAAAAAAGATTGGTGAGCCTGTTCCAGAAGCAGCCATGCAAGTCCAAGCCATTATACTATGGCCTTTATATTTCTGCTCTCAAAGTCTTCTTCGAGCTGTGAAGGTTGCTGGTGATGTCACTGAATTTTGTTTTGGGTTTTTTTCTCCCTGCAGATCTCACAATGTTTCTGTAACTGCTGTTAATTTCTTTGGCTGACCCAATAAATGTCTGGTTGTTAGTACACCATTGGTTTATATAATTTATAGGGCATTCCACATTGTTATATTGCTTGTGCAATATGTCAGATTGATCTTCACTCTTTCTTCAGCTTCAAAATGGCTTGTTTCCTCCTATAAATAGCTGGGTTAGGCTTAGGGTCTGGTTGGTTTATCGTTTTTAAAAAAAAACAAATGCAGGTTTCATAGGCAAAACCCAGGGCTCAAAGCAATAGTAGACAGCCAGAGCTATTATTTGTTTAAACAATCAGCCACACATACATAAGAAAAAAACACTTATCAGTCACATGTTCCAAAATTTTTTGGAAATATGAAGTCTGCAATTTAAATCAGAATTGAGTAATTTAACATTTTAATTTAAAAAATAATAATTGTGCTAGCTCATCCCTACTAGTGACAATAGTCTTCTTTGTAAAGAGTTGTGTAATGAAGCACACATACCTTACCATCCAGTAATGTTCCAAATAGCAAAATAAAGAAGCCCTTTAAAGAAACAAATCAGACATTTTTACCATTTACCACAACAAGCATACATATTGGAATTATCAGAATTTCTAAAACAATTTAGTTTTTATTTCTAAAACTAATTTTAATTTGTGTGTGTGCAATTAGAATTACATTGAAGATTTGACTGACATCACCTTCATACCTGCAGTGAATTAAGGAATGCGAACACCACATGAACCCCAAAGCTCGATGACATCATGGTCCCAATGCCGAATCCCCACGTTAGACCAAAGAGAGGTGTTAAAATCGCCACACATCTAGCAATGACCAATAGGGGATGTTTCTCATCTGGCTGAGTGGTGGCATTAAGTCCTCTCCTCAAAATCTTACACAGAACCACAATAAGCACCAGGAGGTTTATAGCTACAATAGTCAGAGCAGGAATCACAAATGCGAGGAGGGCCTTCGTTTGACTCCAGTTTAGCCAACAATTGTAATCTTTTTGAATGTATCCTTGACTTCCAGCTGTACAGGCCACAGTAATGACAGCTATGATTAATGGGGCTCCATAGCCAACAGTGAAGGCTATGGCCATCATTGTTCCTTTCGACATTCTAGAAAAGACCATGAGGGTACGGTAGAGGAGCAAGAGTGCTGACAGCAACATCCAGAAGAAAAGAGCAAGATAAAAGAAGTGCATGAAGAATGTTGCTGTACTGCAGGGACCCATTCCTTTCTTTACAACTGGTGCTCCAATGATGAAGCATATGTTCGCAATCAGAAGGGAGACAGCGATGTTGACTACGGAGACATGGCGCATGTAGGATGTGTCATTTCTTGTCACTGATTTCCATAAAACGATTTCAATTATGAGACACAAAATCAAGCTGCCCAATGAAATGCCAACGCCAGTGTAAGTTATGTAATCTAAGATTATGGCCAAGCCTTTATCCAAGGTAAATGGTGACATCAGGATTGAAAAAGACGTTGTGTGATTGCACTCACATGTAAATTTTTCTGTTTCATTCTCTAATTGTTTAAGTTGACATCCAGTTGAGTCCCATCCCCCAATGCCTTTCAGCAGACTGAAGTTCCAAAAAACACACTGAGGGTTTCCCAGTGTCTTATTTTTTAAATCAAAAGAAATGGAAATGTTATTAATTGTTGACTTTGTCTCAATTACAGCTATATCTCCATTGATCCTGATGCCATATTCACTGCTGTCATTGTAGTTCAGATTTCGAACAGGTAAGGCATTTTCAAGAGTAGAAGAGATTATTACTGTGATGAAAGTCGGTTCCCTAATTGTGGGTACATTTATCTGGGTAGTTAAATTTATACCGAATGTTTCAGAAAAGGGGGCAGTAAAGTTAGTTTTACTGAGAGAGGTGTAGTTTGTTGTTATGTTGAGGTTTTCATCCCTGAGTCGGCGTGCAAGGCTCTCAATAGACTTCAGAAGTTCAGAACTGGTATTCATAGTTGTACTATTTTTGTTTAAATGCACCCATGTGTCCCGTGCACCTACTGATCCAATTACATCAGTTGTTTTCAGAAAATCCTTTAAAGTGAAAGTGAATTATACATTAAATACATCACATCTGAGGTATCTAGTTAATCTATAAATCACTAAATAATGACAAAGCAGATACAATTGTTTTGTGTCCTTTCAATAAAAAACATTGACTAAAATGATCAATGTTAATGTTAGTCCCACCTGCGTATTTACAATGCACTTCAAATACTATAGTTGCAATCAAAATTAGTCAACCCCCATTGCAAATCAGGTTTATTGTCAAAATTTAAAAACTTTCAGCTGTCTGCAATAAACAAATCAAACAATAGCAATTGAAATAGTTCAGCACAATGAATGCTTCAAGTGGTTTTCCCAAATTCAACTTGTAATGATTTCTCCAGTTTCAAAATGATTCAACCACTTCATAACAAGCATCTTTAGTACTTAGTAGAGCATCCTTTTGCTTTTATAACCTGCTGCAAATGAAATGCATAACTTCTGGCACCCCTCCTGAGGATTCGTAGCCCATTCCTTATGAGCAATGGCCTTCAGTTCAGTAATATTCTTGGGTTTGCATGCTGCAACTGTCTTCTTCAAATCCCACCAAAGATTTTCAATGGGGTTCAAGTCAGGTGACTGGGATGGCCCTGTAGAATCTTCCAGGATTTCTTCGGCAACCAATCTTTGGTGGAATTTGAGGTATGTTTAGGATCCTTATCCGCTGGAAGGTCCAATTATACCCCAGCTTCAGCTTCCTCACAGACGACATGAGGTTTTCTCCTTTTCTCCTAGGATTTACAGATAATTCAACGAATCCATCTTGCCTTCCACACGCTGCAGGTTTCCAGTGCCAGAGGATGCAAAGCATCCCCAGAGCATCACCAAGTCATCACCATGCTTGACTATGGACAGAGTGTTCTTTCTTCATTCTTCTTCCAGACATACAACCGATCCATCGTGCTGAAAAGTTCCAGTTTAGTTTCATCGCTCCACAGAACAGAGTCCCAAAACTTCTGTGGCTTATTTATATATTTTGACTTTTCTTGGAGTATGTCTTGGAGTTCTGTCATGGAAACCTTCTGTGATTTGTAAGCACCTTACTGTCTTCACCGAAACATAAGTGCCTCTTGCCACCAAGTTTTAATGCAGGTCTTTTGCATTTTCAGTTGAATTTGGGGAAACCATTTGAAGCATTCGTTGTGTTGAATTATTTCAATTGCTTTTGCTTGAATTCTTCATGGAAAACAGCTGAAAGTCTGTAAATTTTCACAATAAACTTAAATTTGCAAGGGGTTTGAATCATTATGATTGCAACTGTATATAAATTAAATGCAAAATACATTTAAAAGAAATAACTTACCATCATAACGGGTTGATTGATTAAAATTGTTTGTGAGAGACTGGAAATGATTGTCAGTATTTCTACAATTGTTAATATGGTAGCTGAAGATTGAATTATGTTCTGAGTCTCTTCTGTAGCATTACTTATGAAATTGCTCATAAAGTTTTGGATGCCTGTTACTTGTAAATTCTATTCAAAAAACAACAACAAAACAACACAGACAAATTGTTATGAAATTGAAGCCACATAACGAAAATATCTTTTTTCATTATCCTTCATGGAAGTAATTAAAAAAAATTGCCTTAGCTTCATCTTTTAAATTTTTAATGATGCGCAGAATACAGTTGTTTTCTATGGGGTCCCAGAGGCCTGATGAATTACACTTAGCCTTTTGAGACCCAACCATGTTTCCATTACAGTCACCAATGTGTTCATCTTCCAGATTTCCAGCACCAAATACACTATCAGAGCAGGTAAATGCTAAAGAAAAATAGAATATTTTTACCAGGGCTGGGAGGGTTACTTAAAGAAATATTCCATCACAGTTACAAATTACTCCATAAGAAAATTTGTCAGTAACATAATCCATGTAGCACAATATGAAAGTAATGTAATCTGATTACTTTTGGATTACTTTAAGGTCACATATGTAAATAAAATCAAGAAAAAATCAATATGATCTACATACTTTAATTTTGAGCTTATTTTAGACCTTAAAAAACATGATCAATGTTCTATTTGTTTTAATAAAATAAATACATTTGTTGCTCATGTGAGTCACAACTGGCAAGAGAGAACCAGAAATATAATTATGTAACTGTCTATATTGTTTTGTGTCAAAAGCAGGGCTCCAGACGAAAAAAATGTTTAGTCTTATGTGGCCATTGGCTCATATATATATATATATATATATATATATATATATATATATACAGTGCCTTGCGAAAGTATTCGGCCTCCCCCTTGAACTTTTCAACCTTTTGCCACATTTCAGGCTTCAAACATAAAGATATAAAATTTTATTTTTTTGTGAAGAATCACCAACAAGTGGGACACAATTGTGAAGTGGAACGAAATCTATTGGATTTTTGAAACTTTTTTAACTAATAAAAAAATTAAAAGTGCGGCGTGCAAAATTATTCGGCCCCCTTGCGTTAATACTTTTTAGAGCCACCTTTTGCTGTGATTACAGCTGCAAGTTGCTTGGGGTATGTCTCTATCAGTTTTGCACTTCGAGAGACTGAAATTCTTGCCCATTCTTCCTTGCAAAACAGCTCGAGCTCAGTGAGGTTGGATGGAGAGCGTTTGTGAACAGCAGTTTTCAGCTCTTTCCACAGATTCTCGATTGGATTCAGGTCTGGACTTTGACTTGGCCATTCTAACACCTGGATACGTTTATTTGTGAACCATTCCTTTGTAGATTTTGCTGTATGTTTGGGATCATTGTCTTGTTGGAAGATAAATCTCCGTCCCAGTTTCAGGTCTTTTGCAGACTCCAACAGGTTTTCATCCAGAATGGTCCTGTATTTGGCTGCATCCATCTTCCCCTCAATTTTAACCATCTTACCTGTCCCTGCTGAAGGAAAGCAGGCCCAAACCATGATGCTGCCACCACCATGTTTGACAGTGGGGATGGTGTGTTGAGGGTGATGAGCTGTGTTGCTTTTACGCCAAACATATCGTTTTGCATTGTGGGCAAAAAGTTCGATTTTGGTTTCATCTGACCAGAGCACCTTCTTCCACATGTTTGGTGTGTCTCCCGAGACTTTTTATGGATATCTTTGAGAAATGGCTTTCTTCTTGCCACTCTTCCATAAAGGCCAGATTTGTGCAGTGTACGACTGATTGTTGTCCTATGGACAGACTCTCCCACCTCAGCTGTAGTTCTCTGCAGTTCATTCAGAGTGATCATGGGCCTCTTGGCTGCATCTCTGATCAGTCTTCTCCTTGTCTGAGCTGAAAGTTAGAGGGATGGCCAGGTCTTGGTAGATTTGCAGTGGTCTGATACTCCTTCCATTTCAAAATGATCGCTTGCACAGTGCTCCTTGGGATGTTTAAAGCTTGGGAAATCTTTTTGTATCCAAATCCGGCTTTAAACTTCTCCACAACAGTATTACGGACCTGCCTGGTGTGTTCCTTGGTCTTCATGATGCTCTCTGCGCTTTCAACAGAACCCTGAGACTATCACAGAGCAAGTGCATTTATGCAGAGACTTGATTACACACAGGTGGATTCTATTTATCACCATCAGTCATTTAGGACAACATTGGATCATTCAGAGATCCTCGCTGAACTTCTGGAGTGAGTTTGCTGCACTGAAAGTAAAGGAGCCGAATAATTTTGCACGCACCACTTTTCAGTTTTTTATTTGCTAAAAAAGTTTCAAATATCCAATAGATTTTGTTCCACTTCACAATTGTGTCCCACTTGTTGGTGATTCTTCACAAAAAAATAAAATTTTATATCTTTATGTTTGAAGCCTGAAATGTGGCAAAAGATTGAAAAGTTCAAGGGGGCCGAATACTTTCGCAAGGCACTGTATATATATATATATATATATATATATATATATATATATATATATATATATATATATATATATATATATATATATATATATATATATACATTAGTAAACCGGCACCAAATATTTTTTTAAGTGCGACAGAAGACTAAACTTACATTAATTTTTTTCTAAATACTTACTTTCAGTCATCCTGTCATGTGACCTCCTTTTACAGCATTTTCAATCACGTTCACTTAAAGTGGGAACTGAACATCTTTTACAACTTGAGAACTATATACAGTCACAAAAAATTGTTCTTTACACAGAATCGGAGCCAGTGTCACTGACCATAATTATGTCAACATCACTTGGCCATTGAGTGTAGTTTGGCCTCCTCCTCTGTTTTGCAGAAAGCCAGCATTTGTCACATGGTTCAGGAGCAAATTGTTCAAGTGATGGACCCTCTGTGCTGATCCTGATCAAGTCTTCGAAGGTTGAATTGCATACTTTTTATCCTGTTTTGAGCTGAAAAGCCATGTTCACACTGAGCAGCCAAAATTGGTAGGACAAGCAATATCTCAACAAGATGCATTCTGCTATAAACACATGCTGTATCGTTGTCTTGCACACATCCAGTAAATTTTTCTTCATTAGTAATATCTGAGAAGTGAATTTGGTGAAAGACAGCTCTTCACATCCAATCATATAGGCGGTGTTGATTTATTTATATTTTTTAAATTCAGTCTGGTCATGTAGTTCATATTCAAGAGACACTGCTTTTGCTAACTGTGTTTTTTGTGGAGCACTCTGCGATTACATAGTCTCAAACATTTTTATGCTTTTGAATATCGCCTGTTTTCTCACAGTCTCTTTCATGAAATGGTTCATTCTGGTAATGAAATCAATTCCCTTTCAAAAGGAACTGAACGTTGTGTGAGATGCTGTGTGAGATGCCGCGACCAGTATCTGAAGTGTGTGTGAAATCACAGGCCTACTGTGGTCAGGTGATGTGGCATTTTACACATACCATTTACATCACCTGTAAACAACATCATCATTCTTACTACTATCTTCATTGAAAGACTCATGTTGGTTGTTTGTGTGAATGCTCCTAAAAACTCTTCACTTCCTATATATATATATATATATATATATATATATATATATATATATATATATATATATATATACAGTATCTCACAAAAGTGAGTACACCCCTCACATTTTTGTAAATATTTGATTATATCTTATCATGTGACACCACTGAAGAAATGTCCTTCTGGGACGACATCAATGCAGACCAATTTGATGCAGAGTGCGGCGTATGGTCTGAGCACTGACTGGCTGACCACCACTTCAACCTCTGCAGCAATGCTTGCAGCACTTATATGTACATTTCTCAAAGACATCCTCTGGATATGACGCTGAGCACGTGTACTCAACTTCTTTGGTCGACCATGGCGAGGCCTGTTCTGAGTGGAACCTGTCCTGTTAAACCGCTATATGATCTTGGCCACCGTGCTGCAGCTCAGTGTCAGGGTCTTGGCAATCTTTTTATAGCATAGGCCATCTTTATGCTGAGCAACAATTCTTTGCCATAAGGTGCCATGTTGAACTTCCAGTGACCAGTATGAGGGAGTGTGAGAGCTATGACACCAAATTTAAAACACCTGCTCCCCATTCACACCTGAGACCTTGTAACACTAACAAATCATATTACACCCAGGAGGGAAAATGGCTACTTGGGGCCAATTCTGACATTATCACTTAGGGGTGTACTCACGTTTATTGCCAGCGGTTTAGACATTAATGGCTGTGTGTTGAGTTATTTTGAGGGGACAGCAAATTTACACTGTTACACAAGCTGGACACTCACTACTTTACATTGTAGCAAATTGTCAGTTCTTCAATGTTGTCACATGAAAATATATAGTCAAATATTTGCAAAAATGTTAGGGGTGTACTTACTTTAGTGAGATACTCTGTGTGTGTGTGTGTATATATATATATATATATATATATATATATATATATATATATATATATATATATATATATATATATATATATATATATATATATATATATATATATATATATATATATATATATATATATATATATATATATATATGTATATGTATATATATATATATATATATATATATATATATATATATATATATATATATATATATATATTTGTGAGTATGAGGCAGAGAGAGAGTTAAGGAAGTGTGTTACTCTGTTCTCCCATTTTATTTCGGGGATGGATGGACACACTTTCTGTGTGAAATTTTTGGGGTGGAGCATGCTGCACTTGAGGGCTGACTGCACACACCGTGAACGCTTCACAATTAGGCAGCTCCACTCTCGGCTCACTCATTTCTCAGCCGAAAGAAGTTGGGTTTTGAAGCCTCAGGTTCTGGGGATCCCATATGGAGCTGGAGAAGGAACTGGAGACAACCGCTGCTCTATCTCTTGCTCTCCTCCTTCTGGTATGGAGAGTCATCCCACCCTCTCCGACTTCAAGGAACCAGAGGGGGAGCCAGTGGACCAAAAATGGAGAGCATCTCAAAATCATATAAAGAGTAGATTGAAGTGATCACTAGGGCTGTAGGAAAGTTTAATTTAGACTGGACCAGGGAAGAGGAAATGGCTCGTAGCAGGCTGGACGAGCGCTTTCTCCAAAATGAAATTAAAAGTCCCTCACACTGCAGAAAACGTCCCTTTTTTCCAGAAGTGCCTGATGAACTATCACACTTCTAGGGAAATCCATACACCAGCTGTATTTATAAATCCATGACGTCCGATTATTTGGCCATCATGGGGAATGAGCAGTATGTGTATTTGGCTATGCTAAAGGTGGAGGAGGCACTTGTGAGCTACCTTTCTCCATTGACGGTAGGGAATTTAGGGGGGCCAGCTTTGCCATAAAAGCCCTGTAAAGCCACCTTGGCACTGGTTGGCAAAGCCTATGATGCAGAGGGTCTCACGTGTTGGTCAGTGCAAACAGACCTGCTGAATGTTCTTGACAGTGGGGAGGGAATTGGGCCCGACACAATTAGCTGCGCCACGGACTTGTCTCTTTGGTGACCAAGCAAATGGTCTGTTATATTGGCCATTCAATGTGTAGCTTGGTCGCAGAGAGGCACCTATGGCTGGTTGGATAAAAGCTTCTGCCAAGTGAATAAATGTAAATGTAAAGACCATCTGGCAACATGGAAACTACTGCCAAATGTGTCTCCATGGGTTCTGTCCACCATAGAAAATGGTTACCAGGTTGACCCCCCCAGGTCGATGCCCTCTGGTTCAGAGGTGTGCTCACCACAGTAGTCAGCACAGAGCAGAGCCCAACATTAGTGCAGGAAGTAGGATACATCTTGGACAATGGGTCCATAGACCATGTACCCCTTCCTATGAGGAAGGGAGGTTTTTACAGCCATTATTTCATGGTCTGCAAAAAATATGGGAGTTAGCGGCCAACTTTAGATCTGCATCATCTTAACTGTACTCTTTGGACATACAGGTTCAAGATGTTGATGCTCAAACATTCCACAAACGTTCCACAGAATAAGTTTGAGGACTGGTTTGTGACAATAGATCTAAAAGACATATTTCCACATAGAAATATTGATCAGTCACAGGAGGTTTCTGAGTTTAACGTTTGGAAGCAACGAATACCAATATTAGCTTCTTCCCTTCGGTCTAGGTTTATCCTCTCGCACATTCATTAAATGCATGGATGCTGCTTTGGCAGCCTTGTGACTCCAGGACATCCGTGTACTAAACTACCTGAATGTCTGGTTAATTCTAGCATGATCCAGGGAGTTGGTGACAAATGAGGAGCTTGGGGCTCAGGTTTCTCCAGTGTAGATGATGAGTTTTTTAGGGGTTTAGGGGATTCCACTATGATGAGGGCGTATCTATCCCCAGGGTCAATCCTATCAACATTGAGCAAGATAAATTTGGGTCGGGGCATCTCCTCCATTCTCTAAGAGAGACTGTTGGGGATTATGGCAGTAGCAGCCGACGTCATACCATTGGGCCTATTGCACATGAGACTGTTTCCGTGGTGGCTTAAAAGTCTAAGAATAATCATTATCATACATACATGCTCTGAGAATTTGGAGGTGTCCCTGGTTTCTAGTATCGGGTCACACTCTAGAGGCGTCAAGACGGTAATGACAGACGCCTCCCTCACAGGCTGGGGCATGGTCTTAGACGTCCATCCATCTCACGGTCTCTAGAGTAGCCCTCATCTAAAGTAGATGATTGCTCTGCTCCCACAAGTTCTAGTCAGAGTTCACCAAGACTGTCTAAGTCTGCTTCTAGTAGCACCTTATTGGCCAGCTCGAATATGGTTCTCAGAGATAATATCCCTGCTAGGTGGCACTCCCTGGGAGATTCCCATACACAGGGATCTACTGTCTCAATAGGGTGGATTTATCACCCTCAGCCAGAACTATGGAAACTGTGGGTCTGGCCCCCCGAAGGGCACCAATTCATAGATTCTTGTCTCTCAACCGAGGTTGTGGAGACCATGTTGAATGCCAAAGCACCAATTGTATGCCTCGTGGTGTAAGGAACATCAGTTAGACTTCAGATACCGGTCCCACAGTGTGAAGCTCATGCAATATCTCATTCACTTCTGAGGGAACATGGTTACATGTGTAATCCAGATGTTTTTCCTGTTATTTCTCTGCCCCTTTGGAACAAATGCCACAAAACATTTTCTATGTGTGATGATCATACCTGAGCCATGCAAACTCTTGAGTCCAAGAAGTCTTAAAATACCTTTCTGCACTTTTATTTGGACGTTCATTGATTGACAAGGAAAGATGATCATGTGTGTCTCTGTCATTTTCTCTCTCTCTCATGCTGGCACAACTAGAGCCTGCTTTTTATTAGCAGGTGTGCCATCAGCATTTTTTTTACTTGACATAGGTAAGGATTGTCTGAAAAAGTCTGATATTTTTCGTTTTGACATGTCTTTCTGACACTGAAAGCTGATGCTTGCTTTCTCCGTGCAAATTTTCACTCAAACTGCTTTTTTACCCACTGAAAATTTCATGTGTAGCATCTCATTTTATTATGTCAACACAACAAATTGTAACAGTCTACTCCTCACAGAACACACAATTACATTACACACAAACACAGGCATTACATGCAATTTTTAAAATTATAACATGTAAATTATTCTCACCACTGGCAATCTCAGCAAAAATATAATTCGCAAATGAATATTTTTACATATGCAACCATTTTAAGTGCAGTCTGGAGCCCTGCAAAAGTTTCATGTCTTTGGTTGAAATAAAAAAGTTGTAATCCTGATAGTATTCCCATTTTGTACAAAATATATTTGTGATCTGATTAATTTTTTGATATATTACTTTTTTGACGTAACTGTAACAGATTACAGTTACCAGTTTTTTGTATCCTGATTGCATTACACTGTCGTATGTATTCCATTACTCCCCAAACCTGGAGTTTACCAATGTCACTGAGTAATGTGGTTGTGTGATATTTACACTAAACACTCAAATTGTACAAAAAGTGAGCTGATACCATTAGTCTGTCAGCATTTCCTGAACTAAAGTCAAAAATCTAGTTGGTTGTAATTGAATTTCCCTTTTGCATATTCAATTGTGCATTTGCATCCCCCAACAATGTTAAATTCAAATTCAAATGCAAAGTTCATTTGACGTTCCAACTTGACCATAAAATATGTGCCTGCAATTGAGTTTGCCTTGGCAATGAAATGTCCAGTATGGAACTTTGAATTGGTTTTGAAGAAAGTTAATTAATTAAATAATTAAATTAATATTAAACTCACTAATGTCTTACAATGGACTCTTATCTAATAAATGTTGTTATTAAAACAACTGTTATGTATGCTACACATACCAGATGTGCACTTTCAGTTTAAATGCCATCAAAGGTATGAATTTTTAAAGATACAAATACAGATAACTGTTACACCACTACTGTAATAACAATACAAATAAATTATTACTCACCCCCTTTTATGACATCTATTTTGATACTCTTTGAATTGTAAGTTTGAGTTGTACTTCCACTGATAGGTGATGTGAGTTGACATGTGACCTGTATTACTTGGTCAGTAGACTGGCAGTCCTGCTTGTTAATTTTATATTCACATAATATGCAGCCTTCCAGTGGGACTGTGCAACACAAGTAAATAGTTAAAAGCATTAAAAATAGAACTAGCTTCATTATATATATATATATATATATATATATATAATATATATATATATATATATATATATATATATATATATATATATATCACTGTATATGTAAAACAAAAACATGTGTGACCTGTTGAAGTTGAGTTGCAAGCTACAGGGTCAGTCCATTTCACTTCATAACTCCCCTGAACACAACACTGCAGTGCAATTACCGAGTCCTCACATTTTACAACTTTGTCACTGCTCACTTGGATATTGGGGTATGGCTGAATTGTAATGGTTTGCCAGATAACATAGGGTATTGAGTTTACTGTTGTTGTGCATGCATATTGACCTGAGAAAGCAGATAAATTGAGAATAATACATAAAGAGATTAATCTGTGTAAAACATTTGACATTACATTAAAATAGCTTAATTAAATAGCTTAAAACTTGTTTTTACTATTGTATATCATCATATTTTCATGTTTTGTAATAGCATTCATAAAATAATAGCAAATAAATTAATGATTGAAGATTTTTTAAAATTAGCTTTTTACATCTGAGCAATGTAAGATGCAGATATAACAGAATTCCTTCTGACTTACCACTGTCCCTGGGAGTGACATTATTCACAGTGAGTCCAATTGTATTAATTACATACTTATCCGATGGCTGTAATTTATTCCCATTCATGGTCCATCTTATGCCATTATTCACTGGAGGTTTGCAAGTCAGGATGAGATTTGTTTCAGGATATATATTGACATCGCTCTCATAGAGTCCATCTTTCACTGAAATGAAGAGGCATTTACATCTCTAATGTGTTTTTGCAGTTCCAGTTTACACATGTACAACACTAACAATGGAGAACTTGTACATAGTTAACAAAATAAAACTGGTGTGAAGAATGATAGGCTAATAAACAAATTAACAAGTTGCAGAAAGGTAAAATAAAATAAATAAAATAAAATAATAATAATAACAACAACAATATTCCCCTACCACTTTGACTGAATGCAGTTTTGCTCACATTAAATCCCTCTGAATGGAGATTGATAGCAAGCTGTTGGTTTGCTGATACCAAATTAAGGTTATCACTTGTTGTTTTAATAGTAAAGTCTGCCATCACACTTCCAGGCCTATTAAAAATACAGCACATCATTCAATACATAACATTTTTAAACTGTTGATCAAACCTTTCAGCTCCCTAGGGTTTCGATTAACAAAAATACTGATTAACGTTTGGATCATGGGTCAGTTTAATTGGAAAAGTATAAATAAATAAATAAATAATAACAACAACAGGGATAATAATAATAATAATAATAATAATAATAATAATATAATAATAATAATAATAATATCACCTGAATCCAGTCACCTTTGCAGAGTTGGCTTGGTAGGTAGATACATTTCTGTAACTACCATCAATCTGAGTGGAAAAAAATGGCCATTATATCATTATTAGGTCAACTCTGGTATCAAAATCAGTTTCCCAGAATGCACCACAGCCTACAAACATAGCCTCCTCTGGCTACATTTCACAGAAAGCACAAACTCACATTCATAGTCACTATACTTCTGATCACACACCTGTTGCCAATCCCACCTAGCACATATATAGGACAAACACACACACACACACACACACACTGCGAAGTAAAGCCAAGTGTTTAATCACCTGGACTTACCAAGCTGTTCATTTTATGTATGAATATTCTGGTTTTGCTTTTGCTTGACACCTGGTTTTTGGATTTGCCCTGTTATTGTAGTTTGCTGGTATTGCCTACTGTATTGTGTACTGTTTACATGTTTTGCCTCACAATTTGGATTTTTTTCCAACTCTTTTAATAAATGCTAACTACATTTGCATCTGCTTCAGTCTACCTTTCATGAGAGTCATATTTATTTTTAAGTGACAATAAAGGTACATGCCACAACAATACTACTACTACTACTACTACTACTACTACTAATAATAATAATAATAATAATAATAATAATAATAATATGACCACATTATTATGCTCAACTTAAATCCCTCTGAATGAAGATTGCTAAATGTTGAATAATAAAGCATAATATATTGTTACACTTACTGAACTTTCAATTCTTGTTTTATATTCTTGGTATTTTGCACTATGATGGTCAGTGAGTGCAAAGTCAAATTCTTCATTCATAGCCAGTGAGAAGCTTAATACATAAATGCCTGTTAAAAATATAAGAACATACATACAAAATACATACATTATCATGGTACTGTATAAACTGCTAGGGTGATATCTTTGTAAAAAAAAAAAAAGAATAAAAATAAAAAATAAACCAAGTACATTTAAAATGCATTAGGATTGACTTAAGAAAAAACCTAATTAAAATCTTACCTGCAGATGTAGTGGATGTTGTTGTGGTGGATGCGGTTTTGGTGGTTGTGGATGGTGTTGCAGTAGTTGTTGTTTTCACTGTGGAAGTGGTAGGTGTATCAGTTTTGGTTACGGTTGCAGCAGTTGTAAAGTTGGCTGTGTTTGTCCTAGGTGTATTTGTGTTGGCTGTGGCAGCAGATGTTATGTAGGCTGTGGATGTGGTTGCTGTATTTGTGTTGGTTGTCATTGCAGCAGTTGTTGTATTTGCTGTGGATGTGGTGGTTGTAATTGTGTTAGCTGTTGTGTCAGCAGATGTTATGTAGGCTGTGGATGTGGTTGCTGTATTTGTGTTGGTTGTTGTTGCAGCAGTTGTTGTTTTTGTTTCGGGTGTAGTTGTGTTGGTTGTCATTGCAGCAGTTGTTGTATTTGCTGTGGATGTGGTGGTTGTAATTGCGTTGGCTGTTGTGGCAGCAGTTGTTATGTAGGCTGTGGATGTGGTTGCTGTATTTGTGTTGGTTGTTGTTGCAGCAGTTGCTGTTGTTGTTTTGGGTGTAGTTGTGTTGGTTGTCATTGCAGCAGTTGTATTTGCTGTGGATGTGGTGGTTGTAATTGTGTTGGCTGTTGTGGCAGCAGATGTTATGTAGGCTGAGGATGTGGTTGCTGAATTTGTGTTGGTTGTTGTTGCAGCAGTTGTTTTTGTTTTGGGTGTAGTTGTGTTGGTTGTCATTGCAGCAGTTGTTGTATTTGCTGTGGATGTGGTGGTTGTAATTGTGTTGGCTGTTGTGGCAGCAGTTGTTTTTGTTTTGGGTGTAGTTGTGTTGGTTGTCATTGCAGCAGTTGTTGTATTTGCTGTGGATGTGGTGGTTGTAATTGTGTTGGCTGTTGTGGCAGCAGATGTTATGTAGGCTGAGGATGTGGTTGCTGAATTTGTGTTGGTTGTTGTTGCAGCAGTTGTTTTTGTTTTGGGTGTAGTTGTGTTGGT
The DNA here is from genome assembly GCA_012411365.1 of Ameiurus melas. Classification (NCBI taxonomy): domain Eukaryota; kingdom Metazoa; phylum Chordata; class Actinopteri; order Siluriformes; family Ictaluridae; genus Ameiurus; species Ameiurus melas. The sequence goes on along the minus strand of CM022763.1, from coordinate 27,283,391 downwards.
TGTCATTGCAGCAGTTGTTGTATTTGCTGTGGATGTGGTGGTTGTAATTGTGTTGGCTGTTGTGGCAGCAGATGTTATGTAGGCTGTGGATGTGGTTGCTGTATTTGTGTTGTGTAGTGTAGTTGTGTTGGTTGTCATTGCAGCAGTTGTTGTATTTGCTGTGGATGTGGTGGTTGTAATTGTGTTGGCTGTTGTGGCAGCAGATGTTATGTAGGCTGAGGATGTGGTTGCTGAATTTGTGTTGGTTGTTGTTGCAGCAGTTGTTTTTGTTTTGGGTGTAGTTGTGTTGGTTGTCATTGCAGCAGTTGTTGTATTTGCTGTGGATGTGGTGGTTGTAATTGTGTTGGCTGTTGTGGCAGCAGATGTTATGTAGGCTGTGGATGTGGTTGCTGTATTTGTGTTGGTTGTTGTTGCAGCAGTTGCTGTTGTTGTTTCGGGTAGAGTTGTGTTGGTTGTCATTGCAGCAGTTGTTGTATTTGCTGTGGATGTGGTGGTTGTAATTGCGTTGGCTGTTGTGGCAGCAGTTGTTATGTAGGCGGTGGATGTGGTTGCTGTATTTGTGTTGGTTGTTGTTGCAGCAGTTGCTGTTGTTGTTTCGGGTAGAGTTGTGTTCCTTGTTGTGGCAGCAGTTGTTGTGATGGGTGTGATTTCAGCAGACTGTGTCAGTAGGGTGGGTAGAGGAGGTACTGTGGTGTTTAAGCAAAGCAAGGGGGTAAAATGTTAGAGTTCAAAACACAAAACAGCCATTTTAATATCATGTAAAACACAAATTGATACAAGAAATAGTTCATTGTTACTAGAAGTTGTTTGATTCTTAAACCACAAATACATTAGAAGCAATATCTGAGGAACCTATGTTCCAGTTCAAAACTATAATTAAAATGAACAGATTGATGTACAGTATATACTTATATAAGTAAAGGTATATCCGTAACCGTGCTTTAACATGTAAAAATAATATGAATTTAATGTGTCAAACAATCTTTTACAAGAGAACAATCCCCATATACTGTGCACTGTTCACTGATACTGATACTGATCCTCACACCTGCACTGATATTCAGTACCATTCAAAACGGCACACTGTGGAACAGAAAATCATAACAATTTATTTGGTACAATGTTTAAAGACAATCTGTAAAATGTTTTACCTGTGGGTGTGACAGCTGGACATGTAGAGTTATCTAAAAATTAAAACCATAAGCATGATTTTAAAGTGCTAATAAATTCAGTTTATTTGCCATACTCTTACTCTTACAAACTTTGTGATAAGAAATATATATTTAAATGTGTTGAATGCAATGCAGAGTTAAAAATTTAAAGCATATATTGATAGATTCATAGATATTGGGCCTCATATTTAAATTTGGTCATTTTTTTGTTGTTGAACAGGGATTCAAATTTGACCACTAAAACATACATGGTTCAGAAAGGAAAAAAATTGACAAATGTACACTGATGAAGTATTAGAAATCAATTCATCAGACATGCTTATTTTTCATATTACATATCATATATACGAGACAGCTCACTGATTGGTTGGCAGAATTGTCCGTCATATGGAATAGAGTTGAGGCAGACAGATGAAGCATTGGTGAGTTCATCACAAGACCCATATACCATGCACTTTTCACATGGCCAGTAATACTGATCCTCACACCTGCACTGATATTCAGTACCATTCAAACTGCACACTGGGGAACAGAAAATCATGACAATGTTGTTGTTGTTTGTTTGTATGTTTATTTTGCTAAATATTGTCACTACATACCTATTACAATAGTTAAAGACAATATCTAAAATGTTCTATATGACTTTATTGTCTATACAGTAGGCTCACATGATAAACTGCTACAACAGGTTTAAAACAATAAAACAATGTGCCTGTGAGATTCACCAGACAGCGGAAAGTCAGTTACCTGTAGTGATGTTCATTTCAGTGATATTGGTGTTTCTATTTATTAAGGGTAAGCTGAATGTCTCCAAAAGGTTCCTCAGTACTTTCAGGACTGTTATATCTACTGCGTCAATTTCAGTATAAATCAGATATTCCGCTGAGGGCAAAGTGAAAAGAAATTGTACGTAAATATGCTATATTATTCTAGTCATAATAAAGGAACACAGGTGAGAATTTCCTGGTAGTTAATGGAGTTTCCATATCCTGGTAGTTAATGGCGTATATTGGTTTTACCTGTGGGTGTTACAGCAGGACATGCAGAGTTAGCTATAAAGTAAAAATAACAGCATGATTACAAAGTACTAATCAATACAATTCATTTAGCCTACTCTAACTTAATTGTGTATTGAGTATGATCGCTTCAGACAAGTTGAGTGATATACAAATTAAAAAATGTACAAAATATAAACTGTTTGTACCAATTCATACTCATGCCTCTGGTCAGTTTTTATTATATATTTGAACATGTGTTTTAAAAAAATTACAGATAAGATAGACATTGTTCAAAAAAAGACTAACAGTGACCAAAGTATACTGGTGAAGTATTGAAGGGTCATTCATCAGATATACTTTTTTGCATGTTGCATATCATACATACTAGACAGCTCACTGATTGGGTGGCAGAAGAGTCCATCAATTGGAATAGAGTTGATGCAGACACATGAGGCATTGGTGTCTTCATCACAAGACCCATAAACTGTGCACTTTTCACATGGCCAGAAATACTGATCCTCACACCTGCACTGATATTCAGTACCATTCAAACTGCACACTGTGGAAAAGAAAATAATGACAATGTGATAATATATATATATATATATATTTATTTTATTTTATTTTTTTTTGCTACATTTTGTAAAATGTACTGGCACGGTGTACCCCGCCTTGTGCCCGATGCTTCCTGGGATTGGCTACAGGTACCCCACGACACTGAAGAAGGAGTAAGCGGTAGAAGATGGATGGATGGATTGTAAAATATTGTCACTACATATCTATTACACTAGATAAAGACAATGTTTAATGCCTCAACTACTAAAACAGAAGTTTAAAACAGTAATATTGTTTGACTGAGTTTCAGCAGTCAGCAAAAAAACATACTGCACAATACTCTTAGCAGCTGTCTCTAACACTTATCTCCTATGTATACTTCCACAAATCCAATGCCTCCCTAACTAGCCAGCCATACAGTAATTCAAACAGGGAATAATGTTGTAGATGTTTGGGGCACCTCCAAATAGGCAAAGAGTAAGAATGGTAACCATTTGTCCCACTCCCATCCTGTATTGGCCTCAAACTTCCAGATCATTGACCTGAGGGTCTGACTGAACTGTTCCACCAACCCATCGGTTTGTGTGAGTGTGAGTGTGTGTGTGTGTGTGTGTGTGTGTGTATTTATATATATTAATACCTGTTGTAATGTCCACATCTGTGATTTCTGCTACATGAACAGATGCAATTGGGAGACTGAGTATTACTAGGAAGTTTTTCAGTTCATATATCATTGTTGTACTTGTAGCATTTATCTCAATTTCAACAAGGAAGTCAAAGCATGGTAGTTCTAAAAAAAATAATAATAAAAAGATAAAAAAAGGAAAGATAGAGAAAATGGGCATGTGGATACACGAAAAGCAATTTAAAGTATTTTTTGTTATTATTTTTTAATTACATATTTCCTCGTACCACTTTTTGGCACACACATCTGTGCATCACTGGGAATGGCACTGATACAGGTACATGTTCCTTCATTTAGGTTATCACATGCATCATAAGTGATACAGTTATAGTATGACCAAACGTACTGATCCTCACAGATGCACTGATATTCAGATTCATTTGGCTGGCACACTGGAGAGAATAAAAAGCATTTCATGACTGAAATTATAAACATGTCCTTATGAAATTATAAACATGAGTCTCCTTTTACAGAGTTCTAACCTAGTACTGCACTTTCTGGTTGCTTCCTGGTAATAAAGGATATAAGGCCAACATACTCATGGCCTTGTGAAGTCTTGCTAACCTTTGCATTAATGTTAGTTATGAGCTATGCACACTATGATTGCTATCCCTGTGTTGTGACCCTTATCTTGGCTTTTGACTACTTTTTTGGATGCGCCAGCTGTTTAGCGACAAACTGTATTTTTCCTTGTTGCTGGAGTGCTACTATCGGGGCGGCTGTGGCGCAGGTGGTAGAGCGGGTTGTCCACTAATCATAGGGTTGGCAGTTTCGATTCCCGGCCAGGATGATTCCACATGCCGAAGGCTAAGACAGTGAACCCCAAGCTGCTTCCCAATGGCAAGTTAGCACCTTGCATGGCAGCTCTGCCATTGCTATCTCTGCTTTTGCATTGCTCTGCTATTGCTATCATTATTCACAGGTTTCAGGTTTTAAAGTCTGTTTGTTTTTTAGTTGAGTCACTCTGAAGACACAAAGGGTTGTATGTGATAGAAAATACAGAGACATTTAGTTGATAAAACCTCATAAATATACACAGAAATAACAAGGGCATATATAACTAATTATTTATATAATCCAGTGAACACATACACAGAATTAATATGCAACAGGTTTAATAAACACAATATAAGAATGTAAGAATAAATAAGCCTGCTCATAACCATGAAAAACTGTGAAAAAATATGCTTTAATTAAACATTCCTGAAATTTGTTGTCAGTTGTCTGTGGTCACAATGGCACTATATCAGCCATTAGTGAGTGTCAATGCAAATTCTTTGTTTTTTTGTTTGTTTGTTTTTTAAATGTGATTTTTGTCTGTGACAACAACAACAATTAGGCAGAAAGTGTAAACACACCTTAAGAACCCAATCAAGTCCTTAAGAAAAGAATACTTTTTTTATATAGTGTAAGAATTCCCCTCTCAGGGCTCATCATGAATGTAAAGATCAAGTGGGACCTTCATTACACATTTATAGTAATATTTATATCATGTAAACTATTCCCATTGTGAGATGGCAAGCAAGTACATGCATAATTAATAATTATAATATTATAATATCATAGTAATATAATTTACATTTGCAAAAAAAATTAATTTTGAACCTAATGAATTATAATTAAACATAAACAAATGAGCTATAATAATAATAAAGCTTACCTGTTGTAATGTTCAACTCATCGATTTCTATGGTGTTGTCTATTTGTAAAAGACTTATAGACTCCAGTGATGATTTGATTTGGTCAAACAAAATCCTCTGTGACACATTCACCTCTATGGTCACAATGTATTCTAGTATGTCCGTATTCACTGGAAACAATAATATGATTTTGATTATTTTGGTGACAGATATGAAAGAAAAAAAGAAACAGACATGGATATATTATACTGTATAAGTTTACTTTAAAATAGTGTAGCAGGATTATTAATTATTGATAACGTCAGAATTTTTACTTACCATTTTGTTTTTCTCTTAAATGAGTCATTTGACCGTCTGTATAACGAAACTGAATTTGGAAAAAAAGAAAAGTTATTACTGAGATAAAGCATAATACTTGTTAGTGTAGCTTAAAGTGTATTAGTGTTTATCACAGTTTATCACATATAAGAATCACAGTCTGGAGGGATGGGTGGAGGGATGGATAGATAGATGTACTTTATTGATCTACCTAGGAAGAAATTTTGGTGCTACACCAGCCAAAGATATTGATACAATGGAAATGACATGGTGTACAAATAATAAATAGTGTTAGATATTTTACATATATTAACAAATTACAACACATAATATTGATGTTAATGTCTGAACTATACCATTATTTTAGGACTATATTCTAATTTAACAATTAAATTACACAAGACTAGGGAACGTGGAGGTGTCATGTCAGTGCCGGATTCGGCCATGGACTCTGTTTGCCTCTGTTTACCAGAATCCACCACAGCACAGCAGATCTGACTACATTTCCCAAAACCCATAGTCACAAAAAACATTCAGGAGCCCCTGATAACTAATTGCACACACCTGAACTCAGCACATAAAATCTCAGTCATGACAACCAAACCTTTTGTATTTTGTGTGCCCACAATCTGATTTTGACCATGTTCTGTTTGCCTGGTTTTTTATTCTGTTTTTTGTCTTTGAAAATCTGTTTGCTTATCATCTGACCCAAGCCTGGTTTTGACAGTTTCTGCAATAGTTGACCCAGATGAATGGAGAAAACAATGAGAGACAGGGAACCCTAGTTGTCATGGTATGCAAGTCTGGTAATTACATCAGGATTGAGCCCTAGCAGATATGCTGCTTTATGCATTCCATCTCCTCCATGCTTCAAGTGTTCTGAATTCAAGCACATACTCTGATTTCCTATGTTTAACTTGGGAGCTGTTCATTACGTCCAAAACGTGACACTAGGGGGAGGGGGTGTCTGAATGAATGGCAGAGTAAGTAGATTGTGTGGTTGGGATGAGCATGCACCTGTTTACTGTATCAATTATTTTAGTAAGCAGTTGTAGGAGTATATAACGAGCACCAGTTGTGCTGATTGGCTTGGAAGCCAAGCAGTGAGAACTGAGCTGAACTGTATGTGTGTGTCTCTGTGTGTGATGTCAAATTGAGACAGAAAATTGCACTGAAAAGTGCTCAAAAGAAAAAAGGGAAAAATAAAGAGCCCCCTATAGCCTGCTTCCTGTTTCCCCAAATACCCCCAAACCCACAAGACTGCTATAATACTGTTCTGGTTTTTGATTCTGGATTTTGTCTTTGAATGTCAGTTTGCTGACTGCCTGACCCAAGCCTACTGTACTTCTAAGTAATACTTCTAAAACTAATAAAGTAATTTTTTAAAAATCTGTTCTAAAATACTTTACATTTAGAAATCGTTTGTTTGTATCTCATATTTTAGATCTATTTTTGTTTTAAACTTTACCTCTACAATCATGTCTGAAAGTCCTTGTGAGTTCATAACATGCATATGAATGAGTAGGATGGCAACAAATCCCGGGAAAAATTCTGATGCTTTCCCTGTAAAATAAAGTAAAGAACATTTAGCATTGCAATTTAATTTTCACAAACAACTATCAAGTCGTATACAAACATAACAAGTGGCTGTAGTTTCAGAGAGTGGATGCTTTATTTAGGAGCAGCTGTGTCCATAGGCCTGACTTTATTTAGAATCCCAAATCCACCCTTCTTTAATCCACCTGTTACTGATCTTGCGAATAACGCAACAAGTTGTAGGAATGAATGAACAATAGACTAATGTTCTTAGTGCTCATGCAGCTAGTATTTCATTATATTCTTTTTATAAATTCTTTATCCAATCACAGAAGAGTATCTACAAGGAAGTGGGGCTTTCAACAAACATTAGTGGAGTTCTCACACTAGGCCCGGTTGCCTTGTACTGTGTCCAGGCCTGATTATTCCCCCTCCCCGCTCCCCCACTGACCTGCACTCACATTGCACTTAACGTTCTGGACCTAAGCACACTTATGACATTATGATGCAGCTTTTTTGTTTTGAAGAAAAGTGCTCTCACACAGCACAACGGAGTCCATCATCATGACGTTACTTATCTTAAAACATATTTTTTAGGTTAGATTTTACTTGATTTTTGAAGAAAAAAAGTCTATTGGTATGTGCAATTGTTTTTATGATTTGTATCTATACATGATTGTGTTTAGTGTAAAGTGCATTTACAAGTTACTACTAAAGGCACTATATCAAATAATTTTTTTATTTATTATTGTGGCTTATTTGGTTTCATTTGGGGCATGGTGACACACGGTGCTCTGGTCTCACAGATTGCCTAATAGATTTATTACTCAAGTAATGCAGCAACTTTCACTTAATCATGCAGCACATATCAGAAAATTTTTACAGAGGCAGCGGACAGTGGCACCACTGATATCATGTTTTGAGTTCCTTGCTCAGCCACGGTTAGCTATCACACTAGCGCGCTGTGCTCAAGTTCAACTAAACCGTACCTGAGCCACGCTCTTCAAGTGACCATAATATTGAAATGAATTGGACTTTGGGGTTAAACATGCTTGGGCACAATACAGATCACCTACTGAGTACACCCTGCAAAAAAAGGAATTTCAAGAAAGTAAATAAAGCCTTGTTTTTGGGGAAGTTAGTCTTATTTTTTGTATCAAAAGAAAAATATTGAGTGTTTAAAATCATAGGCTATACAAAACATATAGTTCTGTTTTGTGGGTTTTTGTGAATACCATAGGGTGGAAAATAACACTGAGAAAACTGAAGGAGAAGAAAAGAAGAGATTTTACATTGTTGTAAACTGCAACATTTGTCTCTACGAATTTAAGTATTACAGAAGTACAACATCTTTAGCCTACCATTTAAAAATGAAAAACTGCAACACTGACAGATGACTATTTTTTGCAACAAAAACTAAACTGATAATGGCCACTCCAGTAAGAAAATAAACACCATTGCGTGGATCTCAGTCAATTTGCAGTAAACCCCACCAGCTTTCATTTCTAAATGGATTGCATTTAAGATCACCAGCTATGCAGATTGGTGAACCTCTGCCCATCTTTACTTCGGAAAGATACTCTTTTTTACCCAATCATCTTACTGACCTGTTGCCAATTTCCAGCCTTTTGTTGCCTATGTGCCAAATTGTTTGATACGTGTTGCAGCCATCAAATTCAAAATTACTATCTTTTTTTTTTGTAAAATGATACATTATCTCAGTTTAAACACTTGATATATTTTCTATGTTCTATTGTGAATAACATATGGGTTTTGAGATTTGCAAATCATTTTATTCTGTTTTTATTTACATTTTACACAGTGTCCCAACTTTTTTTTGGAATTGGGGTTGTACTTTTATTCTTGGATTGCAATGTATGTGCCCCAACAGGTACAGTACATACTGGCAACATCTTGTGAGTTTTGTTGTGCTACTAAGGTAGTAGAAGATGAAACATGCTGATATTGCTGGCTATTATTTATGGGAAACCATAGAGTATAAAAACAATAGAGCTCTCATTAAACATCATCAAAATGTGGACTAGTAAATAACAACAACAACAACAACAACAACAAAAATAATAATAATAATAATAATAATAATAATAATAATAATAATAATAATAATAATAATAATAAACAACACTATAAATAATGTCTTAGGAAGGTAGTGAGCCACCATGTGCTTCAATGCAATATGGCATAAATTCTACAAGACTGGAAGTGAAAAGACATTTGGAGGGATAAACAATGTTTTTTTTTTTTTTTTTTTTTTCAAAGGAACTAAAGCTATGTTTATTGTTATACACCTGATCAGATTAACTATAGACTTGGTATTTGAGCAAGTCAGATTTAGAGTTGGTTTGATTTCCACTAGCATGAAAAATTTGATCAAAGCAAAATGTGGAATGTAAATCTGTTTTCTTATTGTAGGTTAATTATTGCAACCCAAGCTACATAATTTTTATCGTTGCATTTCTAAAAAAAAAATAAATAAATAATAATAATAATAATAATAATACCTTACCTTTATTAGCCATGATGCTCAGGCAGATTTTTAACTTCAGCTGGTATAACTTCAGTGTCTCGTCTGATAAATACAAGAGTTATTGGGCAAATTCAGAAACTTAATAATATAAACTGATAAAAGTAACTCTCTTTAAGTTGTCTTTCAATCCATTCCTATCATAGCATTATTTATCTAAACCTTCCACCTAGTTTACCTTTTTTGCTTGCTTTTTGTTTGTTTGTTTTGTTCATGCCAGCTTTATTTGTGGTCATGTCATACAAGTCCCTTTAAAAGATGTTACACAATTAGGTATTAGAACAAGTAGATTAATATAAACATGTGATTTGCTTTGTAGCTGGAACTACTGACAGAGCAACACCTGATCAATCAAAATTTAGAACTGAACAGCAATGTGGTAAATTTATTGTAATAAACATTATTTTTGTATAAGTGAAGGCTATTCAATTACTATTCATTTATCTATATATTAAACATTATTAAAGGAAAAGTAATATTTGCTTAGCAAGCGTTTATATTTTTCCTGTCTGTGTTTTAAGAAAGTTGTGTGAATTTAGTTGTCAGTCATACGTGATGTGACTGAAATGAGGTCTATCAGTTGTTATTTCTCATGAGGACAGTACACAACTGTGACATGTTTTATATATATATATATATATATATATATATATATATATATATATATATATATATATATATTATATTTAAAGAATTACGTTCCTGAATTTGAAATAATTAAAAAACCATTATATGTCTGTAAAAGCCCAATTTCTGTCAAATTGAAATAGAATTTGACTTGTAAAAATCTACAACGAATGTAGGACTGTGATTATCTTATTCAAATTCATACCAAACTTCTTAGGATTTAAAAAATGTGCTTTTATTTTGATCAATTTCTAGACTTTCTCAGCATTAATTTAACCAAATTACATCCGGAATTTAATGCAGTAGGAGAGTATAGAGGCACCTAAATGTGGCTTAATGATTTCTCATATCTCCTGGATCCACAAATGAAAATTACAATTAAAATAGGATTAGTAACAAGTCGTAAATTAAATAATATTCAGTGTCAAAAATATACAACACAAATTTTACATTGTTTTTAATAGTTGTTTAAATATTTGATTATAGTTTGTTGTGCTTGCAAGATTTAACTTTCATGTTTTAATTGTTCTTTTAATGTCATTTTTTTTATTATTTCTTTAGGCTTTGAATGCAGAGTTTAATCCACTTTTTAATTCTCCTCCATAATCAATACTGTTACAGATTATGACATACAAAATATGATATTTCAAAGCTGCTGCCATTTCTCAATTCAGAACTCAGGCCAAAGTACTTTAGTAATAATAAAAGTTCAAATTAAAAAGCAGTCGAGGAAAACCAATTATTTTAGAACAAGAAACTACAACTACAAGATCAAAAACATTCCTTCCCGTCTTTAGGTAAGATTGATTAATCATTAAAGACAAATGATAAAACATGCTTTGTCCTACAAAAAAAGTAGAATAAAGAGAATATCAATGATATCAATGAGATAATGAAATTTTAATTTTCAAGTCTTACCGTCACTCCAGACAGCCCACGTTTGTCTCACCAAACATGAGGTGGTTTGCCAGAAACCGCTTAGCTTTTCAGGTTATTTTTTCTGACACCTGACCATACGAATGCTTTAGAATTAAAGACTAATCCTATTATGTTTTTTTACTTGCCAAACCAGTCTCAGACTTCAGTCTTTTTTTACGTTCTCCTTCTTCCTGATTCCAAGTTATAAGGATGTTTAAGGTGAGGCAGGATTTAGGAATCTTACATTATATGGCCATTATATAGCCACTATTAACACTGTAATAGTGCTTCACTAAAATATTTCTAAAGGTAGAAGAAAATTTATAACTACACTGGAAGACAACTGTTCTGCAATGGACTTTAGCACAATATGCTGATAATGTTCTTTAGTGCAAGAAATCATATAAAACATTTAAACACATGGATTTCCATGACACTTTGTGTCCTTAGTATTAAAGTGCTTTTTGCCATTCGATCCTAACTCAGATAGAACCTTATTGTACTACCCTCTTGTATTTGGCTCAGTTAAAACAGTATAATAATGTTCAAACAGTGCAACAACATAACAGTTGTCCATAAAATTTCTATATAATGTGCAGTCATACCGAGGTAGTTTTAGTGGCTAAACAATGTCCAGTAGTCATATTGATGTAATCTGGCATGAACCTTGACACACTACAGCAGTTTTCACACCAGTGTGTTTTGTTTTCAATGGTACGTGAAAGGTATACTACTGTGATATTTTCATTTGCAGAGATAAATGTTACAAACTACAACACCTTTGTCCATTGAACCTCTTTTTCCCAATGGTTAAATCTTATTTTCTGCCCTAGAGTAACAAAAGAAAAAAAAATCAGTTCATTCCTATTGTATCAGCTTTTAGTTAAAACTTCTCCACCTGGTTCAACTGTTTTATTTTGTTTTAAATATGTTCGTGTGGAGCATCTGCCAAAGTCCCTGGGAAAGTTTTTACTATAGATACAAGAATGATTAGTTTGAGCGCATTAAAATATACCTGATTTTCCTTGTTGCTACTATTAGGAACTGCTGTCAGAGTTGCTGTTATAGAATATTAATCATTGCCTTGTGAGAAATCAAATATTATTATGTTAAATATTATTTTAGCATACAAAATACAAATTTTCACGTATTCATAAATCATAGATGATTTAGTCTGTCATTAATGTGAAATTAGCAGAGATGATTATGGGTTTAGTAATTCAGGAGCACACATTAAGTGAAAGCATTTCATTTATGTGCAGATTTGGCATCATTGTAAGAAAATTAACATTTGCTTAGTATCATGTATAGTTTTCCTGTGTGATTTGTGAATTTGATTGTCAGAAATTATTGACCTGACGGATATTAGGTCTGTTGGTTGTTGTTTTATTTCCTGATTCCAAGTCATATAAATGGTTAAGGCTAGCAGGTTGATGTGTCTTACACTATATGGCCAAACTTTATGGAGACTAGACCATTACAATTTATGGTGTTTTCCCCCAAATTGTTGCCACAAAGGTGGAGGACCACAATTGTCCAGAACAATTGTTGTCACACTTCTATGACAAGATTAATCAAATTATTAATCATTTTGAGACTAATTTCATCCCATATTGAACTCATTTTCCTAAAACCATTCGTGCAGCGTGGCACAGCACATTATCCTGCTCAAAGGAGCTGCTTCCATTAGGGAATACTGTTACCATGAAGGTGTGTACTTGGTCTACAACAACATTTAGGTAGATGTAATGTGCCAAAGTAACATCCCCTTGAATGCCAAGACTTAAGGATTCCCAGCAGAACATTTCCCAGAGCATCTCACGGCCTCCGTCAGCTTGCCTTCTTCCCATAGTGCATCCTGGTGCCATCTCTTCCCCAGGTAAGCAATGCAAACACATCCGGCCATCTGCATGATGTAAAAGAAAACATGATTCATCAGACCAGTCACCTTCTACGATTGCATTGTTCACTCGCCGGAGCAAGAGGCAGTACCAGTACTTACCAAGCAATGCCACCAGTTTTGTCCACATTATTCCCAGTACCTATTGCATTTTAGCCACTAATTTCATCCCCACATTAATAACTGCTAACACAGGGTTCGAGTTCGGTGTTCGATGGAGAAAGACGCGAAGTTTGAGTCTCCTGCTGATTTTGATTATCATGAATTATCATGATTTATCATGAATCATGAATTGATTATCATGAATTATCATGAATTGTCATGAATTAGCACTTTTTTGGTCATTTAATATATTTGACTTATTCTACTTCGTTTCCTAATTTGTATTTTTAACTTGGTGGTTCGTTAAAATGTCTGGGAAGAACTCGAAAACCGGTAGCATTCAGACAAAACTGAGGCCTAGAGAGCACGCCGCGAGCACGTCTCCTTCTCTCCGTGAACCCGCAACCCTGACTTCACCGCACTCAAGCTTGAGCTGCTGGCTTTACAGAGGAAGGACAGCGCCAATATTTTTAAAAAGGAGTTCCAGGAGTTAAAAGAGGCGTTTGGTCTGGAGAAGGAGCCAGTTTTGGACCGGTCCCACCGGACCCTTCAGCAGAAGCCGAAGCCTGGTGAACGACCATGAGCTATTGTGTGCAGATTCCATTACCACAGTGACTGTGTTGATATTTTAAGCCGTGCGAGAGAGCTCCAGCAGATTAAAGTGAGGGATTTGACCTTCTCCGTTTTTCATGACTACACATTCAAAACTCCTCCTCTTGTGTGGCCGTGCTCTTCTGGCTGCCAGATATTATGGAGTTAAATTAGTTAAATTTATTTGTTTAATTTTGGCACAAATGTAACTCAGGCGTGACATTTTAGACAAAAACTAAAAATATATAATGAGAGAAAGTTATGATATTGTGTCAAGTGGTTAATTTAAATTTCTCTTTGGAGTAAGAAACATTTTCAGAGAGAGTTTAAAAAGAACAGATCATGTGATGTAAATAATAATTCATATGTTGATATGTAAGATGTATTTATTTAAAACACAGCAACAGTAAGAAAAAAATAAAATAAAATAACTAATAACAATTTAAAAAAGTCCCAAACACAAGTCCCAAATCCAAAATTGAGAGGTTTTTAAACAGACAGGTCAATTCTTGAAGAAAGACAGGCTACCAAAATGTAATCCAAGACACAAAGGTTAAAACAAAAATGCAAAACCAAACAGATCAGACATTTAAACCATGGCTCAGAAATGCACAGCAGAGAAAACTCATCAACCCTTTAGGCATTGTATTTTGAATGTGATTGGCTACATGTGAGCATGGGTTGGTCTTTGGTTTTAAAAGTCCAGGTTAGATGATGGCGTGTTCCCTGAGGTTATGTTGTCTGGAATTTTCCAAAAAGCTAAATAAAACTAAGTTATATCATCAAGTACTTACATCAGATTGAGGATGACAAAATCACAGAGAGCCATGAATAGGAAAAGCAAGGGTTTATTGCTGCTCACCACACGAGATCCACACAGACTTAGTCCAGATGCTACCTGTGTTGACGCTTCTACCCAAACGGATTTTATTCCTTATACGCCCTCCACTCATTCTACTGATTGTTCTAGGGCAAACTATATGTAAAGTGGCAAGTAACAATGTAAAACATACATGTGTGTGTGTGAAATCTTCAAAGTGAATAACTGTAGTTATGAGATTAATCAAAGTAAATGACAGTTAATAGAATGTAGTTAAGATATGAATTAAAATTCAGGCAATTAGTACACCAAACAGCTATTTTTTTTTATTTATATCAACTAATGAGCATAAATAAGAAACCTATTGTTAATCATATTTTTGTCTTAAAAACTGTGTTTTTCGGTTGTCTGTTCATGTGTCTGTCACTGATCCTTGTTAGCATAATATGTGAAGAATGTGGTTGAATATATTTGTGGGTTATATGGAAATACCACTGTAAACAGCTGATGAACTTATAGAACAAGATATCAGATTAAAACGTTTGAAGTATATTTTAATGGTATTTCAGGCATGCAAACTAGTAACATGAAGGACTAGACTTGTTTGCAGCAGAGGCATCCCTGTTGAGTTCTACTAGTTAATTAGGTTTTTATTAATTCATTTTCATTTTCTTATATATTAACAACATCCACTTAAAGAATAAAAAGCTTTTCTTATTTTGCATGCAAATGTACTGTATAATGTATGATGTTGGCAGTTTAAAAAGACTCTTATAACATGGGTCTAGCAATGTAGCTCTCAGTAGCTGTATCTGAGTTGCTTGAAGACATTTCGGGTCTCGATACATTGTACACATCTGAAAAAGAATAAAATATTAGTGCCATACTTGATGCATGATAAAGCTATACACGTAACAAAACCAAAAGCTAAATGTAATCATAGTGCTTGAAGTGAGAATTAAATTACAAAATTGAAATCAATTACCATAAATTAGTGCAAAAAATAGTTCAAGATGTGGACAAAAATTTTATGTAATTTAAAGTATAAATACAATATCAAAAAAACAAGACTAAGGAGATTATTAAAAACCTACAGTCATTTATTTAAAGGAGGTGAGTTCAGGAGACATTACCAAAGTTCATTTTGAGTTAAAATACTGCCCAGTAAACAGTTTATATAATACAATATTCGTGCTATATCATAGATTTGGGCAGTTCATAGCTATATTTCAGCCTATCATCCTAGTGAGTCAGTAAAAATTGACAGGAATTTTTGGAGTAAATATCTAAAGTGAGAAACTTTATTAAATAATGTACAACTATGGCCGACCACTGATTCGTTTAAACAGTGTTCTTGAAAAAAAAAAAGTATGCTATCTTGTCAGTCATGTGTGGAGAACAGGCTTCATGTTATGATAAGGAAACTTCTCAAAATTGCTGTTCATATTAAACAGCCATATACTACAGATGCCATAGAGAGAGTGGAGAAATGTATTCCAAATTTGTTGGGAAGCTAGGCATGATAGTCATCCAGTTTATCATAATTGTGGAATTTGTATCATTACACATGATATTTATTTATTTATTTATTTATTTAGATATGATAGCCTACTGATTATAGTTAATGATTAACAGAAGTTGTTTGTGTGTTTCTTAATATTTCTGAATGTCGTCCAGTACATGGGGGGACATGTCCCCAAATTTCAAAATCTAGGTTTTGTCCCCTCCACTTTTTTCTAATCTCAAATTTTATTTTGCATTGCCTAACTGTCTCCGGGGATTTATAAATTGGACAGTCTCCAAATGAAAACATTTCACAACTTTTAGAAACATAATTCAATAAAGAGAGAATATATATATATATATATATATTTGCTATAATCAGAACAGGGGTTAGACTCAAGTAGCTAGGTCTCTGAACAATTTGCCTGGTGCCAAGCTTGACAAGAGCAAAGTGTATGTCACTGAAGGTAACAAGCAAAATCATGGCTACTCAATGAAAGCGGAATGGGTTCAACTGGAGATGACTTTAATATTCCCTGACCATCTGTGAGGAAGAGAAAAAAAACACTTGAGGTAAGGGCACAGGGTCCTGAGGTTAGGACACAGCATTCAAGAGCACACTAATATATAGATAAAAAATGTACCACTTTGTATTTGAGGTAGGATATCATAGCTGTTTCAGCCCATGAAATTGTTGATTGTTTGCCGGTTTTGATCGACAATTTTCCTGTCAAAATAATTATTTAGCTTATGAAACTGTTAAATATGCATAAGTTTGCAAGCTATCTAGTACACAAACATTTTGTGTATGTAAGCTATTTAATGGTAACGTAAGTCAAAATGTTCACAGAGATGAGCATCCTACAATATTTCAAGAGGAAGAGGACAGAGGAGGATGAACACCAGGTCATAGGAGTAGAAAAGACAGAGGAGGACCAGCTTGTAGGTTGCATGGATAGCTACCAGTTAGCCAGCTATTTCCCGTCACACTGTGTTGGATGTTTTGGACAGGGGCGCCATCGCGTGAGGATCGCTCCCACTGTTGCTGAGTTGGAGACTAAATGTGTGTTTTAATTTTTTTGTTGTGATTCTGGAAAACGTCACCAATATAGGGCAGTGCTGCTGCATTAAGAACTGCCACAGTAGGTCACACCATCATTCAGCGAGAAACCTGGACAATTGAATGTTTTTTCTATAGCAAACTAGACTCCAACTCATACCTATAGCTTCAACTTACCGACAGAAACAGCGATCCTCACAGGATGGCACCCATGTTTTACCATGTACTGTGTCTAGTTACATTAACTAGCAGTTGTTCATAATGATTATAGTAGCTACTGTTTTAAATGAACAATTCTCTGTTTGGAGTAATATTAATGAATTAATTGAACTTCATTCAGTGACATACATCAGTTCTGTGTTGCTTTCCTAGAAGCGAGATGAAAGGATAGCAGAGCAGGGAGACTCAGGGCCAAGCGAGACACAGGCAATGGTAACTGAACACATTTATAACCAGCAGCTGTTCTTAATGATTGTATCTACTTATGTGTATATATATATATATATATATATATATATATATATATATATATATATATATATATATATATATATATATATATAAATAAATTAAATTTGGTGTCAACGCTCTCACACTCCCTCATACTGGTCACTGGAAGTTCAACATGGCACCTCATGGCAAAGAACTCTCTGAGGATTTTAAAAAGTGAATTGTTGCTCTACATAAGAGAAGATTACTAAGACCCTGACACTGAGCTGCAGCACGGTGGCCAAGACCAAACAGCGGTTTAATAGGACAGGTTCCACTCAGAAGAGGCCTCGCCATGGTCGAAAAAAGAAGTCGAGTGCACGTGCTTAGTGTCATATCCAGGGGTTGTCTTTGGGAAAAAGATGTATGAGTGCTGCCAGCATTGGTGCAGAGGTTGAAGGGGTGGGGGGTCAGCCTGTCAGTGCTCAGACCATAGATTGGTCTGCATGACTGTCGTCCCAGAAGGAAGCCTCTTCTAAAGATGATTTACAAGAAAGCCCACAAACAGTTTGCTAAAGACAAGCAGACTAAGGACATGAATTATTGGAACCATGTCCTGTGATCTGATGAGACCAAGATAAACTTATTTGGTTCAGATGGTGTCAAGCGTGTGTGGCGGCAACCAGGTGAGGAGTACAAAGACAAGTGTGTCTTGCCTACAGTCAAGCATGGTGGTGGGAGTGTCATGGTCTGGGGCTGCATGAGTGCTGCCGGCACTAGGGAGCAACAGTTCATTGAGGGAACCATGAATGCCAACATGTACTGTGACATACTGAAGCAGAGCATGATCCCCTTCCTTTTCAGACTGAACCGCAGGGCAGTATTCCAGCATGATAACGACCACTGCCTTGCTAAAGAAGCTGAGGGTGAAGATGATGGACTGGCCAAACATGTCTTCAGATCTAAACCCTATTGATCATCTGTGGGACATCCTCAAACGGAAGGTGGAGGAGCACAATGTCTCTAACATCCACCAGCTCCGTGATGTTGTTATGGAGGAGTGGAAGAGGATTCCAGTGGCAACTTGTGAAGCTCTGGTGAACGCCATGCCCAAGAGGATTAAGGCAGTGCTGGAAAATAATGGTGGCCACACAAAATATTAACACTTTGGGCCCAATTTGATATTTTTACTAAGGGGTATACTCACTTTTGTTGCCAGCGGTTTAGACATTAATGGCTGTGTGTTGAGTTATTTTGAGGGGACAGCAGATTTACACTGTTACACAAGCTGTACACTCACTACTTTACATTGTAGCAAAGTAACATTTCTTCAGTGTTGTCACATGAAAAGATATAATAAAATATTTACAAAAATGTGAGGGGTGTACTCACTTTTGTGAGATACTGTAATAAATTAGATTATCATCAAAGTATTACAGTGGTAAGCCACATGCAAAGATTACTTTCCTAAGTAAAGTGGCTTCTTATTTTTATTTCGTGTGCATTCTGTAGAGCAGCCAGAATTGGAGAGAGGCCAGGGTTTCAAAGTGTTATAGCCAAGCAGAGCATCAAAGGCCCTATCAAACCTGAGCCAGGATGTATCATTCAGCAGCAGCTTGCAAATTAGATATTTAATTTCCAGGATAGATTGTACAAGGACCAGCATATTATGCAGTTTATTGTATGTAGTATTTTTGGTTTTAATTATATTATAGTCTGTCTCTCTGACTGACCCGAGTCTTTAAAATCTCCCCTCCCCAGACTTTTTCTCACTCTTCTGTCAATGTAAATACCCTCTTACAACAACACTAGTTAGTACATTATGTTCCTAAAAGTTATGAGCATTTAAGTGCTTTATTAAAAAAAACAAACTCTTTTCAAGGGACCATGCTCCCAAACCCCCGTAGCATTTCAGCATCCCCCCAGGTTCAAAATCACTCCTACACTCATGACAATACTACACTGAGCAGTTAACATCTGAACTAATATTAAACAAATCCTATTACATTGTTTTAGCACAAATCTGAAAAGAGAGTTTGAGTTTAGTGTGTGAACATTATAATTAAAATATGGTCAAACACAATTTGATAAAACAGTCTTAGTGATTAAAATGTGCATAATAATATTCAGCTCAGTTACATACTTCTCTGTCGTAACCTCTGAAAAAAAAGAAATCCACTTGAGGATGAAGGTCCTGCACTCGTACTCTGTAATTTAGACACATCCGTCAATCATAATTATTAAATTAAGGAAAAGTAAATATTTTTTTCCTAAAGAACTAGTGTATGCAGCATAAACTATATTTACCCTGGTACGGATAGAGCTAAAGTTACTCAGTGAAAACGTTCGTGCCAATGCTTCTCGAACCTGCAGCCACAAAACAGGCAATATTTCAAATATCAAACCATTATTTATATCTGTTTGTGTGTTTAAGTGAAGAGTTGTGTAATGGCCTTAGCATAATCCTACCTTGCTATCCAGTAATGTTCCAAACATCAAAATAAAGAAACCCTTTAAAGAGACAAAAGAATATTTTTTACATTTACTATAAATATAATTACTTTAAATATGACATATTATCTAGAACGTCTAAAAAAATGTTTAATGATTTGTATGTTAATATTAATTTATGTGCGTGCAATTAGAATTACAGAGAAAATTAGATTAAAATGACTTTAGTACCTGCAGTGAATTAAGGAATGCAAACACCACATGAATCCCAAAGTTTGGTGAGACCATGGTCCCAATGCCGAATCCCCACGTTAGACCAAAGAGAGGTGTTAAAATCGCCACACATCTAGCAATGACCACTAGGGGATGTTTCTCATCTTGCTGAGTGGTGGCATTAACTCCTCTCCTCAACATCTTACACAGAACCACAATAAGAATCAGGAGGTTTATAGCTACAATAGTCAGAGCAGGAATCACAAATGCCAATAGGGCCTTCGTTTTACTCCAGTTTAGCCAACAATTGTAATCTTTTTGAATGTATCCTTGACTTCCAGCTGTACAGGCCACAGTAATGACAGCTATGATTAACGGGGCTCCATAGCCAACAGTGAAGGCTATGGCCATCATTGCTCCTTTTGACATTCTAGAAAAGACCATGAGGGTACGGTAGAGGAGCAAGAGTGCTGACAGGAACATCCAGAAGAAAAGAGCAAGATAAAAGAAGTGCATGAAGAATGTCGCTGTACTGCAGGGACCCACTCCTTTCTTTACAACTGCTGCTCCAATGATGAAGCATATGTTCGCAATCAGAAGGGAGACAGCGATGTTGACTATGGAGACATGGCGCATGTAGGATGTGTCATTTCTTGTTACTGATTTCCATATAATCATTTCAATGATGAGGCACAAAACCAAGCTGCCCAATGAAATGGCCACACCAATGTAAGTTATATAGTCTAAGACTATTGCTAAGTTTTCATCCAGGGTAAATGGTGACATCAGGATTGAAAAAGAGGTTGTGTGATTGCACTCACACGTAATTCTTTCAGTTTCATTTCCTAATTTCTTTAGTTGACATCCAGTCGAGTCCCATCCCCCAATGCCATTCAGAAGATTAAAGTTCCAAAAGACACACTGAGGGTTTCCCAGTGTATTATTTTTTATGTGAAAAGAGAGGGAAATGTTGTTAATTGTTGAGTTTGTCTCAATCAGGACTACATCTCCATTGATGCTGGTCTGATTGCTGGTCTGATTGCTGTCATTGTAGGTCAGATTTCGAACAGGTAAGACATTGTTAAAAGCTGATGAAATTATGACTGTGAGGGATCCCTTTTCTGTATGTTCTGGAAGACTTATTTGGGTAGTTGAATTTTTTCCAAATGTTCCAGAAAAGGAAGCAGTAATGTTAGTTTTACACAGAGAGGTAGTGTTTGTTGTTATGTTCATGCTTTCATCTCGGAGTCTGCGTGCAAAATCTTCAGTCGCTTTCAGAAGTTCAGAACTGGCATTCAGGGTTGTATTTTTTGTATTTAAACTGACCCATGTGTTCCGTGCACCTTCTGATCCAACAACGTCAACTATTTGTAGGAAATCCTTGAAAGAGAAATATTGATTAAATACAGCACATCTGAACAATCTCATACATCAATAGAAATATGTATCAGTAAATATGCACAAAGCAGAAACAGTTTGAACTGTAACATTGCTACATAGTATAAAATGCTGATTTTAGTACAGATTACATAAACTAAAAGTCAATATTAATTCTATCCCCTTTATTAACAATGCACTTTTTAGCATGTGAAATAAATGCAGTCATTCAAGAGAATCATTCAACTAAATGCATTTAATCAAGTGAATTTACTTACCATCATAATGGGCTGATTAATTAAAACTGTACTTGAGAGATTAGAAATGGTGTTTAGGATTTCTACAATTGTAACTATGGTTGCTGAAGAGCCTGTTATGTTTTGAGTTCCTACTGTAGCACTACTGAGGTTGGTCATAAATTGTGGAATGTCTTCTAACTGCAAAATCTACAGAAAAAAAAGCACAAATTGGTATGAAGAATCCAATACAACTTAGAGTATTTTCTAATAACCTTCATGTAAGTATGACAAAAATCAAATTGCCTTAGCATCATTTATTAAAGTTTGAAAGATGCGTGGAATACAGTTGTTTTCTATGATGTCCCAACGTCCTGATGAATTACACTTGGCCGTTTGATTGCCAACCATGTCTCCAGTGCAGTTAGTAATGGATATGGCTTGAGAATCGCCAGCTCCAAATACATTATCAGAGCAAGAAAATTCTAAAAAAAAAAAAAAAAGGGTGGGGAGGGGCGGGGGGAGGTGGGTGTTTATAAAAAATACAATGTTAGTGACGAATTTGGTTGTCTAATATTCACACTAAACACTTAAATCTGAGTGAATTTCTCCAGCAGTATTTAATGATGTTTGATTGCTAAGGCAAACATGTATTCATATTTTATTTGTCTATTTTTAGAGCATGAATTATTTAATATATAAATAATATAAATTATTATATTACTATATTATATAATTATTTAATATATAATATATAAACACAAACTCAGCAGTAAAAAGTTGGTGTCACACGTCGTGACGAAGCGGAAGAAGGAAGGAGGTAAGGGCACTTAAGAACGAGTGATGTTTATTTACAAGTGAGGAGAGCAGACAAATCCCAAAACATGATCCAGAAACATAATCCAAAAACAGGCGAAGGTCAGGCGAACGGCAAACAGGCATATATAGGGCAAGGCAGAGATCAAGGTCGTGGTACGGAAAAACTTTGGTCGATAAACAAACATGAACATAAGCATAAACACGAACGAGAGCTATGATAATGATCTGGGAGCGGATAACCCAGCGTGAACTATAACTAACAAGGAACTACGTTTAGTCTGTTTACTAAGTTTAGCAAGTTTAATTAACCGCGCCGTGTCTAGTACGGCGCGTAGTATATATACCGGCATGAATCAACTTAAACCGAATTCAGCTGGGAGTAATTCAGACACACATGGGGATACAACCTATGAGAGACACGGGGCGGGGTCATGACGAACATAAACAAAACACACGTGTCCTCCCAGCCATTGACCGAAACGAAAACAAAGAGCTCATGTTCAGAAGTCGCAACACGCATGGCAACAGCGCGAGAGCATGCTGCTTCAAGGGGGAACCGTGACAGTTGGGTATTTAGTTGTTTATGGGTTTGTTGGGTATTTACCTGTTTAATTTTTATGCACAACAATGATTATTCTGTAATATAAAAAAATTATGACAATCCTAGCATTATTAAACAGTATTATTACTGTTATATTACAATAATAAACTGTGTGATTCTCGTGCTTCAACATTTCCAAAATTTCTGCAATAATTTTTGAACTGTCAATCAAATGCACAGAATGGGACTTTGAAACAACATTGTGGTGTTGCAAAGTGTTACGCCACCGCCAACAGAGGGCACAGTGACACGGCTTCTGAGTGGACATGTGACTTTGTTTTTTTTCGCTCGCATCCGGAGTAGCGTTAGCTTTAGCACTGATTGGTCACAGGTGTTTGTGTTTTGAGTTAATGACACTGTGTATTTAAGTGCCGTTGTCACTGAGAACATCGCTCAGTATTATACGTTGATGCATTTGTAGTGTTCGTGTTGTTTATGCTAAAGAGGATAGTGTTCTATGCCACGTTTCTTGTTTCCCGGTAAAGACCGCGTTTGCTTTGAGTTTTGTGTTTCTGCTTAATAAAGACCTTGACCTGCACCTGCATTGGCGCCGCCTCCATAATATTTTTTAAATAAAAAAAATTTTATTTGTTCCATAACAAAAAAAAAATAAAAAAATTATTTTTATTATTTTAAAATTCATAAAAAAAAAAAAAAAAAAAAAAAAATAAAAAAAATTAAATGGCACTGGTGGAAAAGTCTTGTGCAATACTAAATATATTGAGTTAACAATTGCTAGAGCCAATTTAGTGCTCTTCAGTAGGGAAATTTTATTTCTTCCTGTTTCCAGCTGATTCTTGACCTGCTTGAATAGATCATGGCTTTTACAAAATACCAATATTACTTACTCCAACTTTGGCAATTTGAATGAAATAATTCACAGGCTCCAATGTTGATAAAAAAATAAAAAATAAATCATACCCACTTCCACTTTTAATCCAAAAACTGAACTTTTAACTACTAAACATATACTGATAATGACATTGCATTGTACCATTACTGCAATAATAATTAGTAATAAAAAATAATAATAAATGATTACATACCTTTGTTTTTTACCTCTATGTTGATGCTCTTTAAGAAACTTTGTGTTGTACTTCCACTGAGAGGTGTGAGTTGACATATGATCGGTATTACTTGGCCATTACTTTGACAGGTCTGCTTGTTAATTTCATAGTCACATGATATGCAGCCTGTTGTGACTGTGCAGTACAATGGAATGGTGAAATGCATTAAAATAGAATTAGCTCGATTTTCATCCAAACAGGGCAAATTATCATTCAGCCAATCATTTGTGAGGGCAAATCAATATATTTTTTGGTAATAATGTGTTGATTTGTGGACTATACTGTATATTCAGTTGGGCTGATATTTATGAATACATAAACGACATATAAGAAGCTGTGTGTGTTACCTGATGCCTTTGAAGTGCAAGTTCCATTCCAATTCCCTTTATACATCCCCTGAAAACAACACTGCAGTGGGATTGCCATATTATCACATTTTACAACTTTGCTAAGAGTCATTTGGATATCAGGGTATGGCTGAATTGTAATGCTTTGCCAGATAACGTAGGGCACCGAATTTACTGTTGTACTGCATTCATACAGACCTGAGAAAGAAGAGAAGAAATTAATAACAATTAAATCCACATGTGTTTGAAATGTCATAATCTTCAAATGCCTGTAAAATGTTTGCATGAGAAACTAGGATAGCACAGATTTGCTGGATTCATTTGCAAATTGTTTGCACAATAATTTTCTTTAATCACCCCTATACTCTGAATGTTGTTCCAGAGAACGTATGTGACACAAGCTCCATGGGTGTTTTTAATAACAAACAAACAAATAAACAAATAAAATAACTTCACACGTGTATTTATAGTTACTATTTTGCAAAAACCTTTCATTACGATTGTATTTCGTCAAATATTCTGATTGTTTAATGTTATGCCTTTTTCTGTGTACTACTTCTTTGTTCATCTTTATACAATTCATTCATGATTGAACTTACAGTGGTGTGAAAAAGTGTTTGCCCCCTTCCTCATTTCCTGTTCCTTTGCATGTTTGTCACACTTAAGTGTTTCGGAACATCAAACCAATTTAAACAATAGTCAAGGACAACACAAGTAAACACAAAATGCAATTTGTAAATGAAGGTGTTTATTATTAAAGGTGAAAAAAATCCAAACCATCATGGCCCTGTGGAAAAAGTGATTGCCCCCTAAACCTAATAACTGGTTGGGCCACCCTTAGCAGCAACAACTGCAACCAAGCGTTCGTTATATAACGCGGCAATGAGGCTTTTACAGTGTCCTGGAGGAATTTTGGCCCACTCATCTTTGCAGAATTGTCCTAATTCAGTTACATTAGAGGGTTTTCGAGCATGAACGGCCTTTTTAAGGTCATACCACAACATCTCAATAGGATTCAGGTCAGGACTTTGGCTAGGCCACTCCAAAGTCTTCATTTTGTTTTTCTTCAGCCATTCGGTGGTGGACTTGCTGGAGTGTTTAGGATCATTGTCCTGCTGCAGAACCCAAGTTCGTTTCAGCTTGAGTACACGAACAGATGGTCGGACATTCTCCTTCAGGATCTCTTGGTAGACAGCAGAATTCATAGTTCCTTTTATCACGGCAAGTCTTCCAGGTCCTGAAGCAGCAAAACAGCCCCAGACCATCACACTACCACCACCATATTTTACTGTTGGTATAATGTTCTTTTTATGAAATGCAGTGTTCCTTCTACGCCAGATATACTTGGACACACACCTTCCAAAGAGTTCCACTTTTGTCTCATCGGTCCACAGAATGTTGTCCCAAAAGTCTTGGGGATCATCAAGATGTGTTGTGGAGAAATTGAGACGAGCTTTGATGTTCTTTTTGCTCAGCAGTGGTTTTCTCCTTGGAACTCTGCCATGCAGGACATTTTTGCCCAGTCTTTTCCTGATGGTGGAGGCATGAACGCTGACCTTAACTGAGGCAAGTGAGGCCTGCAGTTCTTTGGACGTTGTTGTGGGGTCTCTTTTTTTTGGGTTCGATGAGTCGTAGCCGCCGCTCTTGGGGTAATTTTGGGCGGCCGGCCACTCCTGGGAAGGTTCACCACTGTTCCATGTCTTTGCCATTTGTGGATAATGGCTCTCACTGTGGTTCGCTGGATTCCCAAAGCTTTGGAAATGGCTTTATAACCCTTTCCAGACTGATAGATCTCAATTACTTTCTTTCTCAATTGTTCCTGAATTTCTTTGGGTCTCGGCATGATGTGTAGCTTTTAAGGATCTTCTGGTGGACCTTACTGTGTCAAGCAGCTCCTATTTAAGTGATGCCTTGATTGTGAACAGGTGTTGCAATAATCAGGCCTGGGTGTGGTTAGAGAAATTGAACTCAGGTGTGGACAACCACAGTTATAGTATGTTTTAACAAGGGGGGCAATCACTTTTTCACACAGGGCCATGATGGTTTGGATTTTTTTTCACCTTTAATAATAAACACCTTCATTTACAAATTGCATTTTGTGTTTACTTGTGTTGTCCTTGACTATTGTTTAAATTGGTTTGATGTTCCGAAACACTTAAGTGTGACAAACATGCAAAGGAACAGGAAATGAGGAAGGGGGCAAACACATTTTCACACCACTGTAAATTAATTTAAATAATGTATTTTTCATGTTTACTTATTATCTATTGACTGGTTTTACAGAATTGTTTCTGACTTACCACTGTCATCAGGAGTGACACTGTTCACAGTGAGGGTAAGGTTATTCACTGCATACTTATCCGAAGGCTGTAGAATATTTTTATTCATTTTCCAAGTTATGCCATTATTCTCTGGAGGGTTGCAGGTCAGTTTGAGAGTACTGGCAGGATATATATAGTCATTGCTGGTATATAGTCCACCATTCACTGAAATGAAGAGCCAATTTATTTATTTATTTATTTATTTATTTATTTTAATGCAGTTCCCTTTTACACATGCACGGGATTACCACTAGACAATGTGTACAGATAACAACTTTAACCTCATCTGAGATCGACTTCCCGGAACATTCATAGCACTAAACACTTGATTTAATTATCATGCACAGGGGGGTGGTTATGTGGACTGAGCCACTGCTCATATGCCCTAATAGGCTGAGGTGCTGTGGCTGAGGTGCCCCTCTGGCAGGCAGAACTGCACTGTAAACTGTATGAGCAGAGTGGAGTGGAGAGGATTTCTCCAGCTCTGCTAAAAGCATGCTGTAATCACAGCTAAAGATCCGCTCAGTGGTTCCCATTTACCCGTCTCTCCCCAGCCATGCTCACTCGCTGTGTGCAATCACTGGAGACGACAGCAGGTCGCCCCATCAACAGGTAGATATTAGTTTTGCATTTTGTTTTTGTATTGCTGATTATGTTTTGCTTTTGCTCCTGGTCTTCTAATAGTGCTAACAGTTGTATGAAATATCAGCATTCTTTGAAGTCCACTTGTCTAATCAAATTAGTGGACCCAATCTGATCTAATATAAACTACACCAAATTGGCTGTTGTTGATACACTTTGTAGAAAATGAATTAATGAAAAAAAAGACAGAGAGAGAAAGATAAAAATGGAGCCTGCCAATGGCAGTGCAACAATGCAGAGCTAGTTTCAAAAAAATCATTATAAAGAATATTTAGCAAACAGTTCATCACACTGTCAAGTATATTTCCCATCATAATCATTTGTCTTAGTTGAGAGTAATCTTTAACATATAACATATTTAGAATATTTTATGAAAACCATATTAATGCTAGTATACATAATTGTAAACATTAATATACTATAAATATTCAAAATGATTTGTATCTTATCATAATAAGGATATATTCTGTTTAACCATAAATTAAATTTCTAATACTTCCATTCAAAATGAGGCTGTGGCAGGCTCAGAGAGTGACAGGTACTGGTAAGAGGGTTAAATTGGCAAGGATCATGCTACTAGGAGTGTGATAAGAATAAAGCTAGATATGGAATTCTTTGAATGGAAGAGTTATTACAACAACATTAATTGAATTGAACTTTAAGCCTAACAATTTACAATATAATTGTAAAATGTTTGTTATTAATTATCTATATTAGGATAATGACACAGAAGCAACTCAAGAGTCAAAGTGAAGGTCTTGGAACTAAGCCAGAGACAGGACAATGTACCAAATAGAAAGGTTTTCATTTTTAGATTCAGGCCACTGCCCTTAAAATCTCTGCGTGTGGTCCTGCCAAAATCCATTATAACTAATGCAGTATGTGAACTGATTAGGAAATTAATGAGTAACCTGACCTATTCATAATTCACTAAGCACTTTGTTATATATACTCAGGATCATGAATATATTGTTTGCCTATAGACTATATTGGGTGAGGTCAACAAATAATTACTATCAGGTCAACAACTAATTATATCTCTGAAAAGGAAGGCTTTTGGAAAGCACTAAGATTCATTGTTAATCAAATGCATACCCCTGAAGAATGATAGGTTAATAAACAGGTTGATGATGATGATGATAATAATAATAATAATAATAATAATAATAATAATAATAATAATAATAATACCATTTTGACTGGATGCATTATCACTCAAATTGTATCCCTGTGTACGGAGACTGGTAGCAAGCTGTTTGTTAGCTGAATCCAAATTAAGGTTATCACTGGTTGCTTCAATAGTAAAGTCAGCTATCACACTTCCAGGTCTGTTAAAAACACAGAACATAATTCAAGACATGATATTTTAAAAGAAATTCTGACCAAAAGTTTACAACCTCTGTTGTAAATAATAAAAATATAGACTATAGTCTGTATCTTTGGTTAATTTGATCAAAAACAACAACAACAACAACAACAACAACAACAACAACAATAATAACAATAATAATAATAATAATAATAATAATAATCAAAATAATCATAATCATAATAATAATAACAAAGGAATGATGAATTTGATAATTCATTAATCTCAAATAATAATAGGGGGGCTGTGGCTCAGGTGGTAGAGCAGGTTGTCCACTAATTGTAGGGTTGGAGGTTTGATCCCCGGCCCACATGACTCCACATGCCGAAGTGTCCTTGGGTAAGACACTGAACCCCAAGTTGCTCCCAATGGTAGGCTAGGGTCTTGCATGGCAGCTCTGCTACCATTGGTGTGTGTGTGTGTGTGTGTGTGTGTGTGTGTGTGTGTGTGTGTGTGTGTGTGTGTGTGTGTGTGTGTGTGTGTGTGTGTGTGAATGGGTGAATGAGACACAGCGCTTTGTAGGACCGCTAAGGTTAAAAATGTGCTATATAAGTGCAGAATATTTACCATTTAAAAAGATTAATACAACATAAACAATAAATGAATTCACCTGAATTTAATCACTTTTGCAGAATTGTGTTTATATCCAGGTACAGATTTGTAACTGTCTTCAATCTGAGGACAAAAAAAAGAAGTCCTACATGTCATATTTTGTTTTAAGTGACAGTGGAAGTATTAAATTCCACAATACTACTACTACTATTACTACAATTACTAAATAATAAAAAAGTAATAATAATAATAATAATAATAATAATAATAATAATAATAATAATAATAATAATAATAATAATACTTTATTAATTAAATCATCAAGCATATTAAACTGTTTCACACTTACTGAAGACTGAATGTCTTTTTTATATTTTGCGTATGTTGCAGATGATGTGTCAGTGAGTGCAAAGTCAAATGGTCGGTTTATTGTCAATGAGAAGTTTAAGGAATGGACAACTATAAAAAAAAAATTGAAAAAGTATATAAAAAACACAAAACAAAAAAATGGTTACGGTAAAAGACAGATGAAATAAAAGTAAGTAAAATCAAACCCTGCTCTGAAGGGTCAATAAAGAGCCAACAATATTTTTTATAGTAGTGAAAACTAGTGGTGAGTGGTAAATGAGTGCAGTCTTTCTGCACTATGAAGAGGGAAAACCAAGATATTAACAAAGTTTGAGATGAATGGCAGGTTGTTTCTCCATGAAAAATAGATTTGGGGTTTAAAATTCAATTAAGCTACTTTATTTTAGAGGTTTAGTGAAGGGGGTTGGGGTTAGGGTTAGGGTCGACATTGTTGACCATTAGGATAAGAGGAGCATACATAATGAACTGTTCAGTTTTAGCCCGACTGCCTTACTAAACTCCAAATAAATTAAAATAGTAATATGCTTTCATATAATGAAATGCCACTCATGTAGCACAAACAGACAATGCACTGTGCATATCTCCACTGAAGAATAGCCATTTAATTAAACTTTATAATATTTTAAAACTTTGCATGTTCATTGCGCATATTTTTCATTTTTCATTCTTCTTCAATGAATGTTCTCCAATGTTATTAAAAATTTTCTCAGAAAATAATTTGGGTATTACAATAAAATGGTTAATAAATGGACACGTGAAAAAAAAAACAATTACAAAAAGTATGTAAAAAACAACAAGAAAACAACAACAAAAATTTAAGGTAAAAGACATAAAAACAGTAACTTGATCATCATATAATTAAGAGATTGTTTTGTTCCAACCCACTTGGAAGATTAATTAAAATAAAAGTAAGTCAATTCAAAGTGATTGTGGTCAAAATACATATGTTTTCAAAGGGGTACAAACTGAAAAAAACAATTACATTGAAATTATATTAGGTTTGGAAAAGTACAAGAACAAGGAATAAAATCATACTTGCTGTTGTAGTGGTCGTGATTATAGTGGTTGTAGTAGTTGTTTTTGTGGGCGTTGCAGGAGTTGTAGTGTTCGGGAGAGGTACTTTATGTATGTTAAACAAAGGGTTAGTGTTAGTATGGGGTTAGGGGTTATACACTATACGAAAATACACTTTCTGTGAAAAAATCTGATGAGTGATTTTTTTATTGTAAAATAAATAATCAATATAGTGCCATATATAATAAATATAAACTAAATAAATATTCTTACAAATTTTCTCTTACCATTTTTTGTCACACAAACCTGGCCATAACTGGGTTTGGCACTGATACAAGTACATGTTGCTTCATCTGGGTTATCACAGGTGTTATAGGTAAGACAATTATTGTAAGGCTGGACATACTGATCGTCAAATGTGCACAGGTATTCAGATCCATTTTGTTGGCACACTGGGGAACATAAAAATTAGAAACTTGATTATTTACTTATATAAATTACACATACACCTCCCTGTCAGCAGGGGTCTCCCTCCATGTTCTAACCCAGTAGGCTACTTCCAATATATGCATGTCTTTGCAAGTCTTTGAGCTCTGAATACTGTGAATGCATTTAATGAATTTTGACCCTTGCCTTGGCTGTTGACTACTCTTTGGATTTCCCTGTTTGTTGTGTCCTGGATGTTGCAATATAACACTGACTGTATTTAATTATATGAGTTGAGCTATATCACAAAAGAAATCACCGTTTTAATGCAGTCCTTCTGAAGAGTAAACACTAAGGGTTCTATGTGCAATGGAGAGTTATTTAACAGAAATATCAAATGCATAGTCAGCTAATTATTTAGAGATCGTAGCAAGGAAACCTTATTTCACTGAAGCACTGATTCACTTTAAATAACTATGTTCATCCTAGACTAGAACTGTCCAGTCATAATCTCTGCCACTGGAATTTGCAAAATTAAAAAAAAAACGGTTCTGTGTTCAATGATGTTACGATACAAATGTACCTTTTTTATTTAATTAATGTATGTAGAATACCAAACGGAATGAATAAATAACAGGACTCTACCCACATAGTATGGTTTAATATATAAATGTAGAAATTTTTGCATTCAGTTAAGGACCATAAATTGTATGAGATTAAAGCAGGTACAAGAAGACACTGCCAGAACTTTGTCATCAGCTCTCTTTGTTGCAATGACAGTAAATCAGCAATGGGTGAGTATATCATTGTACATTATGCTCATGAACAAAAAAAAATCATTCGCAATGTGTGATGTTTGTCTGTGATAGCATCCAAATACAGGCAGAAAGTCATACAGTGTAAATCTAGCTTTACATCCAGTTTAAGAAGACTTTTTTCAGTGCAAAAATTCCCCTCTCAGGGATTATGATGAAAGGTCAGGTGGGATTAGTGGCCCCCCATAGTCCTTCAATATTCAGTCATATCTGAGCAATTCCCATAATAAGATGGCAAACAAAAAAATTGTGTGTGTGTGTGTATTTGTATATAGTTATATATACAAATAGCTAAACAAATTAACTCAAATACAGTGAGCTTACCTGCTGTAATGTTCAAACCATCGATTGTTGTGCTGTTGTCTGTGTGTAATGGATTGTTGGATGCCACTAATGATTTGATTTGGTCCAACAAAATCACTTGTGGCACATTCACATCTACGATAAAAATGTATTCTTGTATGTCCGTGTTCACTGAAAATAATAATGTGTTTTTGATTATTAGGTGAAACAGACATAGATATAATATATAGATTTGCTTTTAAACATAACATGTAACTTATTATTTACCATCCCGTTTTTCCCTTATGTGATTCATTTGCTCATCTGTGTGGCTAAACTGAATATAAAAATGTAAAAAAGTTATTGCTTAGGTAAAGTTGCATAATAATTATTACTGTAATGACAATTTATTAAATAATTATCTATATTATTCTGTTACCTTTGCAGGTATATAATATACCCATACTTACAGTGCCATTAAAGACAAATTGTCACAGCCTTCTTTGCTCATACAGTGGCTTCCACTAATATTGGCATCCCTGGGATGAGCAAAGTAAAGAAATTCCAACATTTGTACACAATCTATCTGACCATCTTTAGAGATGGTTTTGTAGCTTTTTCCAGCCTCATGCGCATCAACAACTCTTTTTCTGAGGTCCTCGGAAATCTCCTTTGTTCATGCCATGATACACTTCCAGAGACTTTGATATATCCTTAATTTTTTATTTTATTTTTTTAAATAAAACAGGGTGCTCACTCACACCTCATTGCCGACCCATTGATTGAAAACACCTCACTCTAATTTGTTCTTCAAATTAACTGATAATTCTAGAGGTTGACATAGTACTCTTCACTAATATTGGCACCCTTGGTAAATATGAGCAAAGAAGGCTGTGAAAATTTGTCTTTATTGTTTAACCAAGGGAATTTGGCATTTTTTTTGTTTTGTTTGTTCAAACAGTTCAATTTTTTTTATTTAATTGTCTTTCTTAACTCATTTACAATTCAGAAGAATTTTTTTTTACTTTACCTCTACAGTGTCTGCTACTTCTGGGAGTACTTGTGAGTTCACAATTTGTATATGAATCAGCAGGATGGCAACAAATCTCAGCAAATCATCGTTTGATATTTTCCCTGTAAAGCATATAAATAAAAATGTTTTGTTTTTTTAAATGTCTTGCAGGGGAATTCTCATATATACTTTATGCAAATATGACAAAGAGACTATATTTTATTTAAGAACAGATGCATCTGTAGACCTGACTTTATTCAGAGTCCCAAATTCATCCTTCTTCAAGTCCCCTTTTGCAGACCTTTCATATAACTCTGTTGCTGATTAAACTCAACATCATTAGGTCAGAAATTTGCCTTCATAATTATAAACAGTTATGTCCTTGGGACAGAGAAATAACAAACTTGTGCAAATTCAGACCCCAGACATACAGTAACTGCAGATTTTAATTCTATTTGACATTTTGTGTGAGGTGGAGTTTGCTGAAAACAGAATTGTAACTCAGTTAAGCATGATTCTGACCATGGACTTAAGTCTATTAAAAATCTTAATCAAAAATACTGCTCATCTTGAGAACCATTTTTAAAAGAATTTACTTAGTGAGCTGTAAACAAACTGTGTGTACATTTTCTTTAAAGGAAAGTGTGTC
Organism: Ameiurus melas; assembly: GCA_012411365.1. Lineage (NCBI taxonomy): Eukaryota > Metazoa > Chordata > Actinopteri > Siluriformes > Ictaluridae > Ameiurus > Ameiurus melas. The sequence goes on along the minus strand of CM022763.1, from coordinate 27,249,430 downwards.
AAATTAAAGAAAACATTGTCATTATTAATTTCACAAACCAAGCGTTATAAAATGTCCTACATCCCCCACCTCCATTTAGTATTTCATGACTTCATTAAGTTATGCTCACAATTACCTGTTACTGTCCGATATAATAACAATAAAATGAAAAATAAATAAATAAATTTAAAATAAATGGATTTTCTGAATCAAGTGATTTTTTATAAGCTTCTTCATAATGAGGGTGGAAGCCATATTGTTCAACTAAACCAATTTTGCAGTGATTAATGTGAAAAGTACAAGATAACTATTTATCCAACAATACAGTGGTGTGAAAATGTGTTTGCCCCCTTCCTCATTTCCTGTTCCTTTGCATGTTTGTCACACTTAAGTGTTTCGGAACATCAAACCAATTTAAACAATAGTCAAGGACAACACAAGTAAACACAAAATGCAATTTGTAAATGAAGGTGTTTATTATTAAAGGTGAAAAAAAATCCAAACCATCATGGCCCTGTGTGAAAAAGTGATTGCCCCCCTTGTTAAAACATACTATAACTGTGGTTGTCCACACCTGAGTTCAATTTCTCTAACCACACCCAGGCCTGATTATTGCAACACCTGTTCACAATCAAGGCATCACTTAAATAGGAGCTGCTTGACACAGTAAGGTCCACCAGAAGATCCTTAAAAGCTACACATCATGCCGAGACCCAAAGAAATTCAGGAACAATTGAGAAAGAAAGTAATTGAGATCTATCAGTCTGGAAAGGGTTATAAAGCCATTTCCAAAGCTTTGGGAATCCAGCGAACCACAGTGAGAGCCATTATCCACAAATGGCAAAGACATGGAACAGTGGTGAACCTTCCCAGGAGTGGGCCGACGCGCAAAATTACCCCAAGAGCGCGCGACGACTCATCCAAGAGGGCTCAAAAGACCCCACAACAACGTCCAAAGAACTGCAGGCCTCACTTGCCTCAGTTAAGGTCAGCGTTCATGCCTCCACCATCAGGAAAAGACTGGGCAAAAATGTCCTGCATGGCAGAGTTCCAAGGAGAAAACCACTGCTGAGCAAAAAGAACATCAAAGCTCGTCTCAATTTCTCCACAACACATCTTGATGATCCCCAAGACTTTTGGGGACAACATTCTGTGGACCGATGAGACAAAAGTGGAACTCTTTGGAAGGTGTGTGTCCAAGTATATCTGGCGTAGAAGGAACACTGCATTTCATAAAAAGAACATTATACCAACAGTAAAATATGGTGGTGGTAGTGTGATGGTCTGGGGCTGTTTTGCTGCTTCAGGACATGGAAGACTTGCCGTGATAAAAGGAACTATGAATTCTGCTGTCTACCAAGAGATCCTGAAGGAGAATGTCCGACCATCTGTTCGTGTACTCAAGCTGAAACGAACTTGGGTTCTGCAGCAGGACAATGATCCTAAACACTCCAGCAAGTCCACCACCGAATGGCTGAAGAAAAAACAAAATGAAGACTTTGGAGTGGCCTAGCCAAAGTCCTGACCTGAATCCTATTGAGATGTTGTGGTATGACCTTAAAAAGGCCGTTCATGCTCGAAAACCCTCTAATGTAACTGAATTAGGACAATTCTGCAAAGATGAGTGGGCCAAAATTCCTCCAGGACACTGTAAAAGCCTCATTGCACGTTATACGCGAGCCGCGGTTGCAGTTGTTGCTGCTAAGGGTGGCCCAACCAGTTATTAGGTTTAAGGGGCAATCACTTTTTCACACAGGGCCATGATGGTTTGGATTTTTTTCACCTTTAATAATAAACACCTTCATTTACAAATTGCATTTTGTGTTTACTTGTGTTGTCCTTGACTATTGTTTAAATTGGTTTGATGTTCCGAAACACTTAAGTGTGACAAACATGCAAAGGAACAGGAAATGAGGAAGGGGGCAAACACTTTTTCACACCACTGTATATTGGCAACGAACTAGACTGCTATTATTTTAATGCTTATGACCGATTTATTAACATTTACTCATTTAGCAGATGCTTTTATCCAAAGTGACTTACAAATGAGGAAATACAAGCAAAAATTAGGAAGTTGTTTTTCTTCTTGAAGTTACTTGAAGTTGCTATTGATGAAAGTGTGTTGCTTTCATGTTACATTGTATTCCATTTTACAGTAAAGAACAACAGAGTTTATGGTGTTTAGGGAAATTATCTGAAAGTAAATCATATCAAACAAAACTAAAAATATACTGTGACAGACAATTTCACCCCACACCACCAGACGTTCCCATCATCAAAACACTAGGCCAGTCACGGTTCATCTGAATTGGTATTCACTGCAACCTAATTTATTCACTGGTATTATAATCCCAGTTTTCATGACCTCAGTGCAAAGTATTGCCTTCTTACTGATTGCATTTGTTTTTTGAGTGTTATATATTTCTGGATTTTTTTCTGTTTGCCTATTGTTTTTGTTTTGATTGCTGATTGGTTGCCTGTTTCGTTTTGACCCTTTTGCCTGCCTTTAGATTATGATTGTGTGCTATGTTTATTCCAAAATAAAGTATACACCTTCCTCAGACTGTGCAGTCAATTAGAAATGCAAAATACCAAGAGTGCAGTAACAGTGAAACAGACCACAGAGGAATGTTTTGAACATTAACCGCTGGAACTGCGTCATAACTGAACTGGTTTTTAAGTTCACCCCTCCCAGGGATGAGTAACAACTCATTGTTTGTACCAACTCTGTATCAACTTACAGACCAACTGTATGAGATAAAGACAATGGTATCCGTAAAGTTTAAAAGGTTGTCTAGGCAACAACATCTCCAATTTTTGTATAACCAAACATTGTATAGCAAATTTTATATATCCAAATACTCATATAAATTTAACATGCTACAGCATTTCCATTATGTTACATGTAAGTCCCCAATGCTGAACTGTGGTGAAGAAGTTGCCAACATTAAGCAACAATACTATTAAGACTGGATCTCGGTCAGGACAAGATACAGCATGGGCTGTGTGTATGCCTGGAACTGTAAAATTTCCAGAAAAACAAATCAGCTTTTATTTAATTGAGTATAAATGGATTGCATGGATGAAGGTCAGCAGTTCCTCTTCAACATGACCTGCATATGGTACTAAAGCGCATGTGGATCAGCACAGCAATCACAGGCTTGATCAGACCAGTACACACAAATAACATGGGTCCCAGCTATTACGCCCTAACATTCATCCCAGCATATGGCTTACAGGCACAAATAGATGATGAGGAATGTGTTAAGAAAGGAGTCAAGTTACAGAGAATATCTTTAAAACTGCTTGACAAGATACCTCTCGCAAGAGGCAAATTCAAACCAAGTATAACATCAACATAATCTGGATTAAAAAGTGATAACTATACTGAATATGGGCATAATGATTTTACTAACTACAGTAAATTGTGTCTAGTATTAGAAATTCATATGGTGTTTTGTATTCACTGGGATAGATATAGACTTTATCAATAGTTAATCTTTGAGTTATACATTAAGTACCATTACTGAGACATCATTGCAAAAGAAATTCATTATCTTCTAGACTGTAAACTAGCTCTAGATGATCTGCTTTATAGGCAAAGAGGGGATGTTCGATTGTACAGATACAGTAGACCCATCAAAAATATGAGTAACATAGTGTCTGACAGGACTACATGAGCAAGTCTCAAATAAAAAAATCCACCTGGCTGCAAAGCTTGTTCAGACAATTGTGGTACATAATTAAGACTTAAAGCATTAAGTTGAAGAATTATTTCTTTTCATTTTTTAAAGAACAGCATGATCTGAGTTACTAACTATTAAGAAAACTATAACTGGGTAGGACCTCACTTTACTGTGAATTCTTTCTGTCATCGATTCCACTAGTGGTTAGAAACATTCCATTGAGCACTGCTAGCCAACAATGACTCCTTTTCCTGTAAATTACATAACTCTATCATGTGACCTGTAAGCACTCACACCTGTATTGTGTTTTCTATAATCAGCATGCCTATACAGGTTCTCTGTTGTCTGTGTTTCCATACTTAGCTTTTATTGTATATCACCTGGTTGTGCTTGGTCTCATGTATGTATTGTGTTGTATTTTATCATATTGTTTTTTCCCATTATTCTAAAAAAACATTTTTGCTTCCTTTTTTTTTGTTTTGTTTGGGTTTTCTTTAATACAAAACCTGCACATGCATCTGCTTACCAATATCTGATACATAGCTGGTACATGCTGCAGGTTTGTCAGCTGCACGTTCATACTGTAAATCTTCGGATCAAAAATAAACGTGGAATGTAATCCTTGTGCTTGTTTTATAAGCCAGGTAAGTTAAATTATGACTCACCTTTTTTAGCCATGATGCTCAGGCAGATAGATTTTGAACTTCAGCTGGTATCACTTTGGAGTCTCTACACATAAAATACAAGAGCACATTTAAAAGACATCAGGAAGTAGTAAATTGCTTTTACTTTCCTTACAGGGAATTAATCGATTAAAGAGATACACTTATCTAGAGTAAGAGTAATTATGTTCAGGTGGTCTTTTATTTGTTTCTTGCTCGTTTCTGTTTTTTTTTGATTTTTTTTTTTTTTTTTTTTTTTTTTTTTTTTTTTTTTTTTTTTTTTTTTTTATTTATATTTCTCATCCCCCTCTCTCTCTTTTTTTTATTTTTTACAAATAAAAATAATATATATTTATTTAAAAAAAAAAAAAAAAACTTTACCTTGTAACTACTGTCAGAGCTGCTATTGAAGAATATTACATTAAAGAACACTTTCTCATCAATCAGAATCGAGAATTCAACAGCTCCGTGGTAAATGTATTCTAATAAACATTAAGATTTCACCCCGCCTTGTGCCCCATGCTCCCTGGGATAGTCTCAAGGTTTCCCGTGACCCTGAAAAGGAGTAAGTGGTAGAGGATGGATGGATGGATGGATAGATTAAGATTTCAATCAGATTTCCACACATATTTGTATGTTTTAGTATATATGCTTTGCCCTGTCATTAATTTGAACTCTTCAGTGATGGTCATTCAATTAGTAATTCAAGAATTCACAGTGAAAGCATGAAATGTATAGATTTGGTATCATTATAGGAAATTAAATATTTGCTATGATGTATATTTACCTCTCTGTGATTTAAGAAAGATTAGGGTATTTGGTTGTCAGTCATTATTATCATTATGACATGGGTGCCATCTGTAGTATTTAACAGATTCATAAATTGCTTGTTTTTATAATGGTCTAATATACTACAGCTGTTCACTTTTAAACTAGCATCTGATTTCTGAACACAAACAGTATTATTGTTAGTGGTAGGTCTGCCATTTGTTAATTATTATGAATACACTACACACCTTTGATGTGTTTTTTATATAGCATAAATTTCTTGATATTTTGAAATGGAAAACTTTCACATATATGAACAAAAGTCCATTTCTGTACAACTGAAATTTAAATGTGTCTCATAAAAATCTACAAGGTTCATAGGACTAGTATTTCTGAACGTTGCTTTTAATTTGAAAAACAGTTTTCGATTTTTGTCAGTGTTAATTTGAGTAAACTATATACATCAGTAGTAATTATATATTTATTTATTTATTTATTGTTGATACAATAGAGATGTATGTCAGCGAGTGTGACCTCACGTCATTTTTGGCTACTTCACCATCAAAACCTGCCATATTATATTGCAGACTTCAAAAGCAATATATGTTGTCTTATGTTGTCCACACTTGTATGTCTTTCTTTTATGGAACACAAAAGGAAACCGAGTATATACTCTCACTCCCCATTAATTTATTTTATAGAAAAGAATATGTAGTGAGTGATAGTGAATGGTGACTGAGGGTATCAGACTCTTCTGTCGTTCTGCCATTCACCTCCTTTTGTGTCCCACTGACATACTCATACAGGTTTGAAACACTTCATACAGGTTTGTTCAATTCAGTGTTTTTGTAGTATTGACATTGTGCTAAATGTAATTTGCAATGTAAACCAGGTTGAATTTAGGCTTAATCTCATATTATACTGGCCAAATGTGACATATAAATCTTAATGTCTATACAGTTTCTTTATGTATATCATTTGGTTTCATTAGATATTTTGACCTCAAGTAAAGTACTCCTGGATTAAAGGGTAAATACAGTTTAAAAAAAAATAAGTAAATGTAACATTTAATTTGATAATTAATTAAAAGTCTCGTATGAATTAAATTCATTTAAAACATTTAGTAAATGTAGTAAAAATGTACATCATAGTTGAAGTTTTTAGAGTTCATTTTTAGGTCTTACCTTGACTGCAGCCAGCCCACGTTTATTTCAGTGAACATGAACAGGTTGCCTAGAATCTTCTCAGCTTTTGATTTCACTAATTTATTTCTGATACCTGACCATCCAGATTCCTATGAGTTGACGAGTGTTACAGTATACTTGTCAGAACAGTTTCATATATTTTTTTTCCTCATTCCAAGTCATAGGGATGGTTAAAGCGAGGCAGGTTTTAGGGGCCGAGACATTATATGGCTAAAAATGTAGGCACATGCCAATCACATCCATATACTTTTGCCCCAAACCTGAAGGCATACAATTGTCTAGAATGTCTTTGCATGTGGTAACATTATGATTTCCAGTGACCCGAACTAAGGGGCCCAAACTTGTTCCAACATCACTCTCAGTGCATGTCATAGCTCCATGTGAATTTTTTGTTGGGGTTGTTGTCTCCATCCCTGTCTTGTCATTATTTCATTGTCATCTTATGTTATGATTGTTCTCACTTGTTTTCAGTTCTTCTTCAGTGCTGCTACCCCTATACAGTTGGGATGGTGTTCTTCCGATTAAGAGCCTTGCCGGTTTTCCTCCATACTCCGCACTGATCATTATGGCCAATCAGTTATTGTTGTTTTTTTTTTGTTTTATCTGACAACACTCCTCCAAATGATTGCCTGAGAACTCCAGTCTGGCTTTTTAATGCCATTCTTGGAGTAGGGGCTTCTTCCTTGCAAGACAGCATTTCAGCACATGGTTATATAGGACACTCTTAATGGTGGATGTACATAATTTGGTACATGATTCCTCCAACTCCTTCACCAATTCCTTTTTTTGTTGGTGTAAGCATTAAAATAAGCCGTGCAATATGGAATTGGTCCAGCGGAAGATCAAGGGGGCAAAGTTTGAGAGACCAGGGCCCCCTCCACAGCATCTCACCATGAATCCATCCACCCCCAGTACCGCAGGTGGGCCCATCCCATTAGAGATATAAGGCTAGACCAAAAGATTTGCTTAATGAGCCTGAAGGCATCAATCAACGTACATATTTACAACATTTATTTATTTTTATTTTTTTTTATAAAATAATGTTACACTTAAAACAACAACGAGGTTCGAATTCGGCGTTCGATAGAGCAAAACGTGAAGTTTGAGTCTCCTGCTGATTTCGATTAAAAATTGTAATTAATTAGCACTTTTTTTTGGTAATATAATATATTTTGACTTATTTTATTTCGTTTCTTTTTTGTACTTTTAACTCGGTGGTTCGTTAAGATGTCGGGGAAAAACTCGAGTCGGTGGTGGTATTCGGACAGGGCTGGGGTCTGGTGTGCGCAACGCGAGCGCGTCTCCTTCCGTGAGTCCGCGGCCGCGCCGTGAGTCGAGGTCACGGCGCAATAACGTTATGATAGTCGGAGTTCCAGAGGGCGCTGACACCTGTACAACAGATGCTGTCGCGGGCTTGTTGGAAGAGGCGTTCGGTCTGGAGAAGGAGCCGGTTTTGGATCGGTCCTACCGGACCCTTCAGCCGAAGACGAGGTCTGGCGAGCTATTGTGTGCGGATTCCATTGTCGCATTGACTGTGTTGATGTTTTGCGCCGCGCGAGAGGGCTCCAGCGGATTGGGGTGAGGGATTTGGCCATCTCCGTTTTCCCTGACTGCACGGTCGGGACGGCCCGGGCCCTGGCCGCGTTTGGCGAGGTTCGGTGTCGGCTTCGTGATGTTGAGGGCGCTCGCTATGGAATACTTCACCCAGCTCGGCTTCGCATTACATATAACGGTGTCCAGAAGGACTTTATTTCAGCGGAGGAGGCAGCAGAAAACTCTTAATACCGGAGTAAACTGCATCATCTACACAGTGTAGTGTTTGTTTGTTTATCTATTTATTTATTTTATTTATTAATATTATTTTTTGTTGTTCTTTCTTTTCTTTCTTTCTTTATTTTTTTATTTTATTCTTTATTTTTTTTTACACTCGGCCTTCCAGCTCTACATAATTCGAATTCTTATATTGTCGGTGCATTATTACTTCGTTATTTTCTTCTTGTATTTTATTTTAATATGCTACACTGTGTAATATTATTAGGTATAAGTCTTTAAAAGGTATGGACATTATATTTGTTAAAGTGCGCAGACTATTTATTAGATTTGAAGTCAGTAGGGGACCTTTTTCTTACTGGAATTTTTTTTTTAGTTTAGGTAATTTTGTTTAGCTTACTCTAGGTTCAATTCAATTCAATTCAATTTTATTTGTATAGCGCTTTTTACAACAGACATTGGCTTAAAGCAGCTTTACAGAAATATAAACACGGTATACAGATATTAAAGGTGTGAATTTATCCCAACTGAGCAAGCCACTGAGTGGCGACGGTGGCAAGGAAAAACTCCCTAAGATGTTTAAAGGAAGAAACCTTGAGAGGAACCCGACTCAGAAGGGAACCCATCCTCATATGGGTAACAACAGACAGTGTGAAATAGTACAGTATGGATGTAAATGAAGTCTGTATGGTCTTCAGAGCAGCCGCAGTCCCAGTAGAGAATATTAGAGACTCGAGCTCCATCCAGAGGCTGAAATGATCTGGATCTCCAGTATCTCCAGAAATCCGTGTGTGGCTCGGCAAAAGGAAAGAGGGAGAAAAGCGATTATTATGACTGTGAAGTAGTAAAAATAGAATCTAGTCAGGGTAGGCTGGAGTAAACAAATACGTTTTAAACCCCCAAAGACTGTGGATTCTGATTTCCCCAAAAAAAAAAAAACTCCCAACACTGGGGCTTTATAAGCAAAGGCTCTTCCCCCTGCTGTAGCCTTAATTATTTGGGGAATTGTCAAATAGCCTACATCTTTTGATCTAAGTAGGCGTGGCGGATCTTAGAAAACCAGAAGGTCGCTTAGATATTGTGGCGCGAGACCGTTTAGTGCTTTATAGGTTAATAAAAGTACTTTATAGTTAATGCGAGATTTTACTGGGAGCCAATGCAATGCGTTACGGCAGGCTGAGTGAGGTGTGGTAGTTTCAGTATAGCTCCTCCCCCTTCCAACCAGGAACCGCTTCGCCCCTCTCCCTCAGACCAGACCTAATGCTGTGATCGTCGGGGACTCCAACGTGCAGAACGTCCGTGTAGCTTCATCTAAAGGTAAGGTGCACACACACTGTTTATCTGGTGCTCGTGTCTTTGATGTTGCTGCACAGATATCCGGGATCCTGAAGAAAGACGAGCACACTGGAGCGGTTGTGCTGCACGCGGGGTACGAACGACATCAGGCTGCGGCAGTCGGAGGTTCTGAAGAGGGACTTCTCCAGCCTGATCGATACGATACGAGGCAGATCACCCACCGTGAAGATCATTATCTCTGGACCTCTTCCCACATTCAGAGGTGGAGCAGAAAAGTTCAGTAGACTTCTCACATTCAATGATTGGTTAGTCTCTTGGTGTAATGAGCAGAATCTGGTGTTTGTCAATAACTGGAATCTGTTCTGGGAGTGTCCTAGGTTGTTTCGTCCTGATGGCCTTCACCCCAGCAGCATTGGAGTGGAACTGCTGTCTGACAACATCTCCAAGGTGCTACACTCCAAGTGACTGCTTAATGTAAGTACATCTTCCAACAATAACAACATTCAGTATAATCAATGCTCAATTAATAGTCCGGCAATAGTTATACACAATATAGAGACTGTGTCTGTTCCCCGAGCTATAAAAATATATAGAAAATCATGGAGAGTCTGTCTCTGTAACCTAATTAACATAAAATTTAATCATATTGAATGCACCGCCAGCACTTTTAATCTGAAGCTGGGACTTTTAAACATTAGATCTCTTGCGTCTAAAACTCTTATTGTTAAAGACATCATTGCTGATCAGAAATATAATTATATAATATATTATTATTTATATATTAAATAATAAATTAAAACCGGACAATACTGTAACAAACCCATTAGATGACAATGTAGCAATATCAGATCAAAATTTAGAGTGTTGTGCTCCACTTACAGGGACCGAACTAGCTACATTAATCTCTTCAGCCAATTCATCAACTTGTATATTAGATCCCATACCTACATGTTTGTTTAAACAGATTTGTCCAGGAGTAATTGAACCACTTTTAAATATAATAAATTCTTCCCTTAGCACTGGCTATGTATCTAAATCACTTAAATTAGCAGTTATTAAACCCTTGATTAAAAAACTTGACCTTGACCCATCTCAATTGTCCAGCTACAGACCAATATCAAATCTCGCCTTCATCTCTAAGATTTTAAAAAAGGTTGTAGCAAAGCAGTTATGCTTGTACTTAGATAGGAACAACATTCATGAAATGTATCAGTCAGGATTTAGACCTCATCATAGCACAGAGACAGCTTTAGTTAAAGTAGTAATTGACCTTTTACTGACCTCTGATCAGGGTTGTGTCTCGCTGCTTGTACTACTCGACCTTAGTGCAGCTTTTGATACTATAGATCACACTATTCTCCTTGATAGATTAGAAAATGTTGTTGGTATTAAGGGAACAGTCCTCTCCTGGTTCAGGTCTTATCTTATCCCATCATTTTAGGCCTCCCATAGTTGGAGCTCCACAACCCCCAAGTTTCATAGGTGGACAAACAGGATATCCAGTGGTCCCTGTATTGCCAAAATAACTGCCTGCAAACCCCTGTTATCCCAGTGGCAACCACAATCATGGAGAGTCCCACTACACCCATTCCTGTTTGAATTCCTCCTGAATATCATGACCTCAAGGAAGTATTCAGCAAGGAGAGGGCAAGCGGATTACCACCACAACGCACCTCGGATTGTGCTATTGGGTTCCTCCCGGAAGCCAGCCCACCACGAGGTTGAGTGTACAAGCTCTCACAAGCCAAACATCAGGCCATAGAGAAGTATATTTACTAGGCACGCCAACAGAGATATATCAGACCTTCCACATCTCCCGCCTCAGCAGTTTTCTTTTTTGTGGAGAAGAAGGGGGGTGGCCTTAGACCATGCATAGACTTCCTAAACCAAGTTTCTGTTAAGTACCCTTATCCCTTTCCTCTGGTACCTGTAGACCTCAAACAATTAAGATCAGCAACCATTTTCACCAAGCTAGACCTATGTAGTGCATATAACCTGGTCCACATGTCCTTCCTATGTGGAACCCCAGGCAGCTAGCTTGGACACAGGAAGCATTCAACAAGCTCAAGAGAGCCTTCACCACTGCTCCCATCCTCAAACACCCTAACAGAGGTTAGGAGACAAATCCAAACTTCACCCTGTGGCATTCTTTTCCCTGCAAACTATTCCCATTGGCTGGAGGGTGCCATGCACCTGTTTGTCATTTTTACCAATCACAAAAACTTGGAGTATCTACATATGGCCAAGCGTCTCACGCCTCGCCAAGCCCGCTGATCCCTGTTCTTCTCGAGGTTTCGGTTCACCTTATCCTACAGACCAGGATCAAAGAACAGCAAGGCCGATGCCCTGTCACAATTCCACAGCGCGGAGAGCCAAGTCGACCATATTGATTATATTCTGCTCCCTCCTGCATCGTCAGCACCATCAAATGGGCATTGGATCAGCCCCTGACACCTTCTAATGTTGCAAATCCCAGCAGACTGTCTGGCCGGGAAGCAGGTCCCAGAACAACACCGACTGGAGCTCACTCCCTAGGCCCACACGGTGGTGGCAACAAGTCACCTGGTCGAACACCGTACCTACCGTTTGTTAGCTGAGAAGTACCTAGTGTCCAGGGAAGTGCAGTCCTCATGCTCTAGTGTCCTCATGCTCTAAGTGTACCCAGGCCAAGGTACCTAGAACACTGCCCACTGGCAAGCTTAAGCCCCTGCCCATCCCAGCAGACCCATGTTCCCACCTGTGATTTGATTTCATGAAGGACTTTGTCGAATGATTTTCGCAGTCCTTGCATCTCATCACACTTCCTGCCATCCCATCAGCCTTTACCACAGCTGAGCTATTATACCAGCATGTGTGCAGGTACTTTGGGATCCCGGAGGAGATTGTGAGTAATCGGGGCACACAATTTACGTCCCGAGTCTGGGACAGTTTTATGGAGAAGATGGGTGCCACCGTTAACCTCAGCTCAGGGTACCACCCACAGGCTAATGGGCAAATAGAGCAGGCCAATCAGGAAATCAGTAGGTTCCTCTGGACCTTTTGTGCCAGAACCCAGAGGATTGGTGCCGATTCCTCCCATGGGTGGAGTATGCTCAAAACTCCCTACGACACTTGGCAACGCAGCTCACCCGCTTCCAGTGCGTATTGGGCTACCAGCCACCATTATTCCCATGGAACTCCAACCCCACTGACTCGCCATCAGTCAACGAATGGTTGCACAGAAGTGAGCAGGTTTGGGAACGTGCACACCAACACCTACAGCAGGCCACATGCATCTCCAAATGAAAGGCGGATTGTCACAGAAGAAAACAACCTAACTATCAACCTGGTGACAGTGTATGGCTCTGCACTAAGGACCTGAAGCAGATTATCCCATGCAAGAAACTCAAACAGAGGTATATTGGACCCTTCCAAATTAGTAAACAAATCAATGAGGTCATATACAGACTAGAGTTATCCAAACACAGCTGAATCACCCTGTCATTTCAAGTCTCACGCCTTAAACCAGTTATCCTAGGTCCATTAGCGATGGCGGTTCCAAGTGACTCACCACTTGAGCCATTAGACATAGACAGCCAACCAGCCTACCACATCAAGACCATCCTTAACTCCATGTGCAGGAGAGGTAAGCTGTAGTACCTGGTCAACTGGGAGGACTATGGCCCAGAGGAGCAGTGCTGGGTCCCATCTCAGGACATTCTGGACCCAAAAACCAGTGTAACCACTTTCATGCCGCTCAACCAGCAAAACCAGGACACCAGAGGAAAGGTAGGCCTAGAAAGGACTCGGCTCCTGGAGTGAGCCTTTTGGGGGGGCTCTGTCACGTCACAGCAAACCAGCAACTACAATTTCCATAATGCAATGCAAACTACAAATATGGATGACAAGGACTACACCTCCCATACACGCGCACACACACATTCTTCTGAGTTCTGATCACCCTACCAAGACTAAACTCCATCAAGCTTCCTCAATGGGTTGCCATGGATCTCCCAGAGCCATATGATGGATTTTTTGGCCACCCTGAGTATTTTTGTTTGACGTCCAATTGCATTTTTTCAAGCCTGGTGCACCCCATGCCTGACCAGAGGCAGTGGCTAGGGTGCATACTCTCCTGGCGCATTGGTCAAGCCTGTCAGTGGGCAGAGTGTCTGGCCAGTACAGATTCCAAGGGTCTGCACAATGTAACTCAGTTGATGGGACTATTAATAAAGGAGTCTAGTCCTAATACAATTAACAAAGTACAGAGTATGTCCCCAACCTGGAGGAGTGTTTGGGGAAGGCCTGCCTCATAGATACACCTGGCATGGTGTTCATCACCTATTATGACCAGGCAAACTGGGTGATCTCCTCCCCAAAGCTCCTGCTCCTGGCAACCTTTTCCTCAGAGCTTGAGTCTGAGACCCACAAGGTGGTCTCACCTGCAGAGGTACAACCAGAGGTCAGTGTGGCAACCTCTTCCCCAGAGCTCCAACCTGAGACACACGAGGTGGTCTCACCTGCAGAGCTCCAGCCAGATGTCAACATGGCAACCTAATCCCCAGAGCTCCAGCATGATACCCAGGAGCCCGTCTCATCTCCAGAGATCCAGCAAAAAGTGAAATTCTTGCTAAAGGTCCACTCAAGTCAAGTTTCTGTCTGACGTCAAAGAGGCGGCCTATCAAGTAATTCAAATTGAATTCACTTTTATTTTTATAACGCCTTTTACAATAGACATTTTCTCAAAGCAGCTTTACAGAAATATATAAACACGATATACAGGGATTAAAAGTGCAAATTCATCCCAATTGAGCAAGCTGGTGTCGACGGTGGCAAGGAAAAACTCCCTAAGATGTTAAGAGGAAGAAACATGAGAGGAACCTGACTCATAAGGGAACCTATCCTCATCTGGGTAACAACAGATAGTGTGAAAAAGTTCATTATGGTTTTATATGAAGTCTGTTGGGCGCACGGTGGCTTAGTGGTTAGCACGTTCGCCTCACACCTCCGGGGTTCGATTCCTGCTGGGGCCATGTGTATGTGGAGTTTGCATGTTCTCCCCGTGCTGCGGGGGTTTCCTCCGGGTACTCCGGTTTCCTCCCCCAGTCCAAAGACATGCAAGGTAGGCTGATTGGTGTGTCTAAAGTGTCCATAGTGTATGAATGAGTGTGTGAGTGAGTATGTGATTGTGCCCTGCAATGGACTGTCACCCTGTCCAGGGTGTACCCCGCCTTGTGCTCGATGTTCCCTGAGATAGGCTCCAGGTTACCCCGCGACCCTGAAGAAGGAGTAAGCGGTAGAAGATGGATGGATGGATGGATGAAGTCTGTTTGGCCTTAGAAGCAGCTGTAGTCCCAGCAAACTGAAATTGGAGAAGATGAGAGCTCCATCCAGAGGTAGGACATCCGAAATGGATCTAGCAGGTCCACAGAGCAGAAAAAATCAGGATCTCTAGAATCTTCATAAATTTATCTGTGGCTCGACAGAGGGAGAGAGGGAGAGAAAAGATTATTAGGACTGTGCTTAGCATAACAGAAAGTCTAGTCAGGGTAGGCTTGAGTAAACAAATACGTTTTAAGCCTAGACTTAAACACTGAGTCTGAGTCCCGAACACTAATTGGAAGTCTGTACCATAACAGTGGGGCTCTATAAGAGAAAGCTTTTCACCCTGCTGTAGCCTTTGCTATTCGATGTACTGTCAAATAGC
The DNA here is from genome assembly GCA_012411365.1 of Ameiurus melas. Lineage (NCBI taxonomy): Eukaryota > Metazoa > Chordata > Actinopteri > Siluriformes > Ictaluridae > Ameiurus > Ameiurus melas. The sequence goes on along the minus strand of CM022763.1, from coordinate 27,234,378 downwards.
CTGCATCTTTTGATCTAATTAGGCATGGCAGATCATAGAAAACCAAAAGGTGACATAGATACTGTGGTGTGAGATCATTTAGTGCTTTATAGGTTAATAATAGTATTTTATAATCAATGCAAGATTTCACTGGGAGACCATGCAGTGTTGATAAGATCAGGATGATCTTCTGGCTCTAGTTAGGACTCTAGCAGCTGCATTCTGGACTAACTGGAGTTTGTTAATGCACTTACTGCAACATCCAGACAGTAAGGCATTACAGTAATCTAGTCTAGTGGTGACGAAAGCATGAACTAATTTTTCTGTATCATGTAGGGACAATATATTTCTTAACTTGGAAATTTTTCTGAGATGAATGACGGCTATTCTAGTAATATTATCTACATGAGCATCAAATGATAGACTGAAGTCAATAATCACACCAATGTCTTTTACTGCTGTACATGTTGAAACAAAGTCCATCCACAGTTATTATGTGATCAGAAAGCTTACTTCTAGCTACACGTGGTCCTAATAAAAGTACTTTTGTCTTATCAGAATTAAGTAAAAGGAAGTTAGTTAGCATCCAATGTCTAATGTTCTTTATACATTCCTCACTTTATTAAGCTGCTATCTGTCCTTTGCCTTTGCTGACACATAAAACTGTGTATCATCAGCATAACGGTGGAAACTAATTCCATGTTTACGAATAATTTTACCCAAAGGTAGCATAAATAAAGTAAAAGCCAGTGGGTCTAAAATAGAACCTTGTGGAACACCAAATTTAACCTCAGTATGCGTGGAGAAGTCTCGATTTACATCTACGAACTGACAACGATCGGTCAAATAAGACCGGAGCCAGGAGAGGACTGTTCCCTTAATGCCAACAACATTTTCTAATCTATCAAGAAGAATAGTATGATCTACAGTATAGTATCAAAAGCTGCACTAAGGTCAAGTAACACAAGCAGCGAGACACAACCCTGATCAGAGGCCAGTAGTAGGTTGTTTACTACTTTAATTAACACTAGGATGAGGTCTAAATCTTGACTGATACAGTTCATGAATGTTATTCCTATGCAAATATGAGCATAACTGCTGTGCTACAACCTTTTCTAAGATCTTAGAGATGATGGTGAGATTTGATATAGGTCTATAGCTGGACAGTTGAGAGGGGTCAAGGTCAGGTTTTTTATTAGTGGTTTAATAACTGCTAATTTAAGTGATTTAAGTACATAGCCAGTGTAAGGAAAAAAATTATTATATTTTAAAGCGGTTCAATTACTCCAGGACAAGTCTGCCAACCCAAGCTCTGCTCATAATAAGTTACTGTCCCGGTTCAAAGAGACTGCCAACCCAAGCTCTGCTCATGCTAAGTTCCTGTCCCAGGTCGAAGAGATGGCCAACCCAAGCTCTGCTCATGCCAAATTCCTGTTCCAAGTTGAAGCCAATGTCACGACTAACCATGTTCTGCTCACGCCTGAAGCCAACATCACAAACAACTAAGTTCTGATCACACCCGACTCACGACCAACCAAGTTATGCTCATGCCAGAGTCAGCTGATCAAGTTCTCCTTATGCCTGAAACTAACATCACGACCAACCAGGTTCTGCTCACGCCTGAAGCCGACATCTCTTTTTGAGAGGAAAGGGTGTTTGAACTGTTAAGAAAGTTTGTAAGTGTTAGTAATTATGACTGAAATGTACAGTGCAGTTAATGTGAAAGGAAATTTGTCTTGGATGTAGTCATTTTCTACTAATTCAATTCAATTCAATTCAATTTTATTTGTATAGCGCTTTTTACAATAGTCATTGTCTCAAAGCAGCTTTACAGAAATAAAAAACAGGTATGAACAGTCAGAAACATAATAATAATCCAATCAGTCTAAGACAGAGTTAGAAATGGAGATAGGGGGCATATTGAGATGTCCTTGAGGGATCTAGAGCTACATGATGTCTTAAAATTGCTATACAAATATACTTGAACTGAATTGAACTTTAAATGTTGACTCTCACTGTTCTAAAGCTGGGACACCCTCTAGTGGGTAAGTCAGGTATGACAGGTCATACAAGAAAAACTGAAAAAAAAAAAAAAAAAAATATATATATATATATATATATATATATATATATATATATATATAGAGATAGATAGATAGATAATAAGAATAAAGGGTTGTTTTATTGTGTCAACTGGTTAATTTAAATTTCACTAATTTTATTTTAATTTAGAATAAGAAACATTTCCAGAGAGAGCTTAATGTCTGAACCTGAATAATAAATAACTTGATTAAATAGAACAAACCATTTAATGTAAATAATAGTTCATTGTTGAGATGTATTTATTTAAAACACAGCAACAATAACAAAATCCAGACCCAAAACCAAAATTGAGAGGTTTTTTAAACAGACAGGTCAATGTTTTAAGAAAGACAGGCAACCAATATATAGTCCAAGACACAAAGGTTAAAACAAAAATGCAAAACCAAACAGATCACACACTTAAACCATGGCTCAGAAATGCACAGCAGAGAATAAATCATCAAACCCTTTAGGCATTGTATTTTGAATGTGATTGGCTACAGGTGACCGTGGTTGGTCTATGGTTTTCGAACTCCAGGTTAGATGATGGAGTCCTCCATGAGGTCACCCTGACAGTAAGTAATGAAACAAACTGTGTGTAAAGTGGCAAGTAAATACGACAAGTTCTAATTACAATGTTTTTCTTAGTGACTTATGAACATCCATTTAACCATAACTAATTGCACATACTGTATCTGTATAGGACCAGCTTTTAAGTGGGATATTATTTACAAAACAGGACCATGTTCCAATATTTGGTGCATTCTGGCAATGTAACACATACCTGTGTGTGAAATCGTCAAAGTGAACAGTTGTAGTTATGATTAATCAAAGTAAATGTTAATAGAATGTAGTTAAGACATGAATGAAGATCCAGGCAATTAGTAGATCAAAAGGTGAACGTGATACCAAACTTAAATTTTTTGGAGGAGAATAACAAATAAAATAGCTCATCGTTGTATGGGTGCAGTATCACACAATGAAGATAAATTATAAAAGTTTGTAAAAACCTTATGATGATAGTATTTTGTGGGGGAAAAAAAGAATATATATATATATATATATATATATATATATATATATATATATATATATATATATATATATATATATATATATATATATATATATATATATATAAGCTGTATGTTTTTGGGTTGTCTGTCCTTCTGGTTGTCACGGATCCTTGTTAGGGGATGTCTCTAGAATGATTGTTTGAATGTTTTTGTGATATATATGGAAATAAATGGTAACCAGCGAATGAATTCATAGATTTTTTAAATAATGTCATAGCACATTAAACTGTTTGAAGACTATTTAAGGGTATTTCAGGCATTCAAACAAATAACAAGAAGGACTAGACTTGTTTGCAGCAGAGGCATCTCTGTCGAGTTCTACTTTTTAATTTTCTTTTTAATTCCTTAATGTTAATTTTCTTATATATTAACAACAACCACTTAAACAATGAAATGTTTTTCTTATTTTGCAAGCAAATGTACTGTATAATGTATGATGTTTGCAGTTAAACAGACTGTTATAACAAGGGCCTAGCAGCGTAGCTGTCAGTAGCTGTATCGGAGTTGCTTGAAGACATTTTGGGACTCGATACATTGTACAAATCTGAAAAAGAACAAAATATTAGTGTCAATACTATTCACATATAGTCAGGGAAATAAGTATTAAACGTGTCAAAAAAATTTCAGTGAATATATTTCCAATGAGGTTATTCACATGAACATTTCACCAGACTTTGGTATTAAGTCTTGAACACGTTTAATGAAATTTATTTAATGCTTAGTGGAGAAGACTTTGTTTGTAATAACAGCTGCAAGATGCTTCTTGTATGAAGAAATTAATTGGCCGCAGTATTCAGGTGTGATTTTAGCCTGTTCTTCTAAACATATTGTCTTTAAATCTTGTTCAATTGGATTCAAGTCAGGTGATCAACTCAGCCATTCTAACACCCTAACAGATATGATAAATAAAGAACAGTTTTTTTTTTAAATGCCTGAGCACTCATTTAAGAATGTTTGCAGCAACAATTAAAACCATATGTAAATTTTAAACAATTTAATCCTTATTAATACCTTAAAGACATTTTAAAGGTCCACTCAGACCCTGTAATAGTAATTCACAGTCAGACCTGTGTCACAGTTCTGGGTTGCAATCAATGGGAATGTGGTCGGCTTATGTCATACGCCATCTCAGATATGTCACATGTTGTTATGCCACAGCTTTCAACAAGAAACACGTCTGAGTACATGGTGACAGGCACGTGCCAGTCAGTCAGTCAGTGAAAAAAGTGTCGAAATCTATTCCTAATTTGTTTGGAAGCTAGGAATGATACTCATCCAGTTTATCATAATTGTGGAATTAGTATCACCCAGTTGAGAAGATGCTTAGCTATGAAAGCCTACTGATTATAGATAGTGATTAAAGGAAGTTGTGTGTGTGTGTGTGTGTGTGTGTGTGTGTCGTCCAGCAAATGTAAAAATTATTCAACAGTTCATTTTAAAATGATTAAACTGTACTACATTTGCCATACCCCCTTATCCAGAGTGACTTACATTTATCATATTTATACAGCTGAGCAATTGAGGGTTAAAGGCCTTGCCCAAGGGTCCAGCAGCGGCAGCTTGGTAGTGCTGGGGTTTTGAACTCTCAACCATCTGATCGGTACCCCAGCATCATTACCACTGAGTTACTACTGCACTACATTGAACGGTTAAAATCGGAACTGTTCTACACTCAAAATTAGTTTATTTTTAAAACCACACATTCATACAATTACTTGTTTTAAAACAAACCTGCAAAGTTAGTTTGAGTTTAGTGTGTGAACATTATAAGGAAATATGGTCAAATACCATTTGATAAAACAGCCTTACTGAATAAAATGTGCAAATTATCACTCAGTTAAGTTACATACTTCTCTTCCGTAACCTCTGAAAAAAAGGAAATCCACTTGAGGATGAAGGTCCTGCACTCGTACTCTGCAATTTAGACACATCCCTCATCAACCATTTTTATTAATGTGAAGTAATCGCGAATTATTTTTTTAACCAGTATATGTAGAATAAACTATATTTACCCTTGTACGGATAGAGCTTAAGTTACTCAGTGAAAACCTTTGTACCAATGCTTCTCGAACCTGCAACCACAGAACAAGCAATATCAAAACATTATTTATATCTGTTTGTGTGTTTTAAGTGAAGAGTTGTGTTATGGCCTTAGCATAATCATACCTTACTATCCAGTAATGTTCCAAACAGCAAAATAAAGAAACCCTTTAAAGAAACAAAATAATAGTTTAAACATTTAATATAAACATAATTACTTTAAATATGACTTATTATCCACAATTTCTAAAAAAAAAAAATATTATTTGTAGATTAATATTAATTTGTGTGTATGCAATTAGAGTTACAGAGAAAATTAGATTAACATGGTTGTAGTACCTGCAGTGAATTAAGGAATGCAAACACCACGTGAATCCCAAAGTTTGGTGACACCATGGTCCCAATGCCGAATCCCCACGTTAGACCAAAGAGAGGTGTTAAAATTGCTACACATCTAGCAATTACCATTAAGGGATGTTTCTCATCTGGCTGAGTGGTGGCATTAACTCCTCTCCTCAACATCTTACACAGAACCACAATAAGCACCAGGAGGTTTATAGCTACAATAGTCAGAGCAGGAATCACAAATGCCAGTAGGGCCTTCGTTTGACTCCAGTTTAGCCAGCAATTGTAATCTTTTTGAATGTATCCTTGACTTCCAGCTGTAGATGCCACAGTAATGACAGCTATGATTAACGGGGCTCCATAGCCAACAGTGAAGGCTATGGCCATCATTGCTCCTCTGGTCATTCTGGAAAAGACCATGAGGGTGCGGTAGAGGAGCAAGAGTGCTGACAGGAACATCCAGAAGAAAAGGGCAAGATAAAAGAAGTGCATGAAGAATGTTGCTGTACTGCAGGGACCCACTCCTTTCTTTACAACTGCTGCTCCAATGATGAAGCATATGTTCGCAATCAGAAGGGAGACAGCGATGTTGACTATGGAGACATGGCGCATGTAGGATGTGTCATTTCTTGTCACTGATTTCCATATAATCATTTCAATGATGAGGCACAAAACCAAGCTGCCCAATGAAATAGCCACACCAATGTAAGTTATATAGTCTAAGACTATTGCTAAGTTTTCATCCAGGGTAAATGGTGACATCAAGATTGAAAAAGAGGTTGTGTGATTGCACTCACACGTAATTCTTTCAGTTTCATTTGCAAATTTCTTTAGTTGACATCCAGTTGAGTCCCATCCCCCAATGCCATTCAGAAGATTAAAGTTCCAAAAGACACACTGAGGGCTTCCCAGTGTTTTGTTTTTTATGTCAAAAGCGAGGGAAATATTGTTAATTGTTGAGTTTGTCTCAATCAGGACTACATCTCCATTGATGCTGGTGCCAGTCTGACTGCTGTTATTGTAGGTCAGGTTTCGAACAGGTAAGACATTGTTAAAAGCTGAAGAAATTATGACCGTGAGGGATGTCTGTGTACTAGTCACTGGAATATTTATTTTGGAAGATGAATTTTCTCCAAATGTTCCAGAAAAGGGGGCAGTAATGGAAGTTTTATTGAGAGAAGATATGTTTGTTAGTATCGAGATGCTTTCATCCCGGAGCCTGCGTACAATTCTCTCAGTTGAGTTCAGAAGTTCAGAACTGGCATTCATTGTTGTACTGTTTTTGTTTAAAAGCACCCATGTGTCTCGTGTATCATCTGAGCCAATGACATCTGTTGTTTTTAGGAAATCCTTGAAATTTAAAGTTAAAAATAAATAAATAAATAAATACAGCACATCTGAGTCATCTAGTTTATCACTAGAAATATCCAATCACTAACTAATCAGTTTAACTAACTAACAACTAACAGAAACAACTGTTTTGATACTTTTCAACAAAAACAGTTGAAGGAGTTGCAAAAGGAATTGTAACTGTAAATTAGCTGCATAGCATGAAATGCTGCTTTTATTACAGATTATACAACCTGATAATTATTGTTAAAGCTATTCCCACTTGGGTATTTACAATGTACATCAATAGCATATAAACTAAATATAATCATATTTATTTTTTAAAATGAACTTACCGTCATAAGGGGTTTGTTGATTAAAATTGTTTGTGAGAAACTAGAAATGATTTTCAGTATTTCTACAATTGTTAATATGGTAGCTGGAGAATCTGTGATGTTTTGAATCTGTAATACAGCATTATTCCTGACATTGGCCATAAATTGTGGGAGGTTTTCCACCTGTAAATTCTACAAAAAAATATATATATATATATCAATTGTTAAGTAACTATTTATTAAACAAAAATCTCATAACTAATGTTATCCTTCATAGAAATAAAAACAAATTCAATTTGCCTCAGCTTCATCTTTTAAAGATGCAAAGATGCGCAGGACACAGTAGTCATATATGGGTTGCCAGAGGTTGGGTAAATTACACTGAGCTACTTGATAGCCAACCATTTCATTATTACAGTCACCACGGTGTATGTCTCCTTGATTTCCAGCTCCAATTATTTTATCGGAACAGCAAAATCAAAAAAAAAAAAAAAAAAAAAAAAAATAAAATTTATTTTTTATTTTTATATTTTCTTTATAATATGTGAAAGGTTTTCCCAGGCTATTTTATATCAAAATTGTATAAAATATAATTGAAGGATGCATATTTTACATCCTGAAAATGTATAATTAACCTTATTTATTTATTTATATTTGAAATTAGCATTTGATTAGAAAATGGTTGTCATAAATTGAGATATTACTTATTTGTAATAATAATAATAATAATAATAATAATAATAATAATTAGTAATACTTATTACTATTTATCTATTTTTATTACCATCCTACATGAGGTGCTCTGACATTCTTAGGTTTGTTATATATTTGGGGAGAAATGTAAATAAAAATGAATGATTACTCACCTTTGTTGGTTACATTTACTATAATGCTCCTTGAGTTGTAACTTTGAGTTCTAATTCCATTGATGGGATTTTTGAGTTTGCATGTGACCTGTATTTCTTGTTTATCATTCTGGCAATCATTTTGTTTAATTGTATAGTCACATAATATGCAGCCTGCTGGTGAGCCTGTGCAGCACAATACAATTTTAATACACAAGGCATGCTAAAATTATTCAATAATCAAAAGCATTGTTACTTATTAGTTTTTGGATTCATGACCTCCCACATCACATATGAAAGCTGTGTGTGTTACCTGTTGAAGGTGAGGTGCAAGATATGTTCCACTCCACTTGATACATATCCTGAACACAACACTGCAGTGGGATTGTTGTATCCTTACATTGTACAACTTTGCTAGTACTCACTTGGATATTGGGGTAAGGTTGAATTGTAATAATTTGCCAGATAACATAGGGCATTGAGTTTACTGTAGTTGTGCATGCATATTGACCTGAAAAAGCAGAGAAGAAATTAATAATAATCTAAAAATAGAATATATATATATATAGATAGATAGATAGATAGATAGATAGATAGATAGATAGATAGATAGATAGATAGATAGATAGATAGATAGATAGATAGATAGATATAAGAGAACTGTGCAAAAGTTTTTTTCTAGTACACATTGTTAAAAGTTTTTATTTTATATTTCCACACATTAATTTTTCACCAACAAATGAAATATTAGAGAAAAACATTTGTATGTCATTAAAGAGAGAAACCTGTTATGTAATAGATCACTTTTCAGACAAAACATAATGAATTCTGCATGCAGTTCACAAAATGCAATAGTCAAAGTCTTCAGAAGAACTGTGGCAGATTTTTCAAGTCAGTAAAGCTTACCAGACAATTTCCTTTATGAAACTGCACAAACTGTACCTGAGACTACTGATTATTTTTAAGCAAAGTGTTGTCACACCAAATATTGACTTTGTTAAGTTTTTTACTATTTACTGCTATTTATTGTTACACCACAGCAAACTCGCGGCCACCGAGCAGGCGTGGACTACATATCCCAGCCACGCCCGTGCTCAAGTTCGCCGGAGTACTGAGTGGCAACACCTGTGCACCATCCAAGGTTATTTAAGACCTTGTTAACAACAGCGTGGCACGAAGTAACACTCAGATGCAGGTAATACACACTGTCATGGTGGACCAACACTCGACGTGTGGCGTAAGAAAATCGCTCCTTCCCCAACTGCCGCACCGGCGCAAAGCAGACAGCCCAGCGCCGGACCCAACACCAACCGGAAGGGCTAGCACGCAGGGGTTGAACCGCCAACACCACGCCGTCCGGTGATTGGAGGATCTGTCGGGAGAATCCTACCACTCCGACACCGGATGGAGGGTATAAAAAGGCGCCCTTCCACTCGTGCGGGATAGAGTACCGACTCACTGACGATGTGCACATCCACAGTCAAGAAGAGGTATTCCCACCGCAGACGCGGTACAAAATTTCACTAACTGCTCTCTCTCTTTCTCTCCTCTCTCCTGAAGGTTCTAACGCGGATGAGGACGACGGTGAATGACGGCACAGGAAACGCCCCTCAGAACATGCCCCTGAGAGCGTCGCTACGCCAGCCCTACCCCCACAGGGCTTCCCTCACTCAGCCACACACACACACCACTCCCCTGCCGACTGTGTTGTATGACTTAACCAACAAAACAAACCTTAACACCCCTACTACCACAACCAGCTTCCTGTGTGTTTGTGCTCCGCCTTACCCCGGGCTATTCCCGCTACAACACACACATACACAGTCTCTCTCTCTCTCTCTCTCTCCCCCTCCCTGTTTACTATAATTCATTCAAGTAAATCTAATCTCTATCTATGAATGATTTAGATGGAATTCTAGACCTCTATATAAAATAACTACCGAATATGAACTATTATTTTTATCTTTTCAGTCAGATTTTGCCCTGCAATATCAATGACAGATTTAACTTAGCAAGTGAACATGGTATAAGTGGGATAATCCCGGCTAGGTGTGTATTAAAATCGTGTAATGCACACATAATCATGGATTATCTCTTACGTATCTCATTATATTTGTATATTTTTTTAGCAAACTTTATAAAATACAGTAAATTAATTCATCAATGTACTGTTCATGAATGTATTTATCATGACCACTGTAATATGCTGATTTAACATAATTATTTTTGACTTACCACTGTTATCGGGAGTGACATTATCGAGTTGAAGGACATTACTTGAATTGACTACGGTGGAGTTCCCATCCAGGGTCCACTGTATGCCATTATTTACTGGAGGATTGCAGGTCAGTGTGAGACTTGTCCCCGGATATATCTTGCCACTACTTTCATATAGTCCATCTTTCACTGAAATAAAGAGCCAAGTACATCTCTAAAGTTTGTTTTTTCAAGAGCTCTGCATAATCATACACACGTACATTATTAATACTAAATTGTAATAAGTTGTAGATAACAATATATATAATATATATATATATATAATAATAATATATAATAGATTACAAGCCCCTACCACTTTGGCTGAATGCATTATCGCTCACATCGAATCCCTGTAAACGGAGACTTTTAGCAAGGTCTTGATTTGCTGATGCCAAATCAAGGGTAGCAGTTGTTGTTTTAATAGTAAAGTCTGTAATCACACTGCCAGGCCTGTTAAAAACACAGAACATCACTGAAGACTTTACCTCTTGAAATGTTGAGTACAATTTTACAACCACTCAGGTTTTCAATTGATAAAACTACAGATTATAATCCAGATTTTTTACTGTCATTATTTAATTATTGATTTAATTAATTTAAATAAGATTGAGATTAGGATTGATTTTTCAAAATCTGAACAATGCAGAATAGACAAGTCTAAAATATTATTATGCTGGGTTACAATATATAACATTACCTGAAGGCAGTCACGGTTGCAGAAATGGGCTCGTAGCTATGTATAGTCCTGTAGCTGTTATCAATCTAAGGGGGGGGAGAGGGGGGGTGAATGCCCGGTATGTCATATTTAGTTTTGCATTAGAGTGGAAGTATATGCCACAACACTGCTAAAACTGCTTTTAATAATAATAATAATAATAATAATAATAATAATAATAATAATACATGATTTTACTCTTCATTATTGCTATTTCAAACTGTATTGTGTAACACTTACTGAACTCTCAATTTTTTGTTTATATGTTTTGTATTTTTCACTGCTCTGGTCAGTGAGTGCAAAATCAAATACTTCATTTATTGTCAGTGAGAAGCTTAATACATGGGCACCTGTGAGAAAAATTTGTAGAACACAAAAGAAAACAATATTATCCCTCAAGCCTTGGAGAATGACCAATAAATAAAATGAAAGTAAAATAATCACAGTCGAAATACATGCATATTCAAAGTGATAATAACAATGTTAAACTTTATATATAGAGCTCCTTTAAAAGCAGCTTCTCAAAGTGCTTTACACAAAATAGTACACAGATTTTATTTTAATTTATAATATAATAATAATAATAATAATAATAATAATAGTTAGAAGAAGAAGAACAAGATGATGATGAAGAAGAAGAAAAGTAGACATCAGCAGTCAAATGCAATTTAAAAAAAGTAAGTCATAAGTTGAGCTTTAAAAATGCCAAAGGTCTGAGCTTACCTAAGTTTGAAAGGAAGAGGGTCCCAAAGGGAAGGGATATAGATAGATAAAGCTCTGTCAACTATAGATTTTAAGCGGGTTTGTGGAACAATTAACAAATTACACTGTGAGGAGCCCAGTCTGCATTTTGGGTTGTAAGGAATTATAAAAGCAGATATGTAATGAGGAGTCAAGCCATGTAATGCTTTGTATGACAGCATCATAATTTTAAAATAGACACGGAACCTGACCTGGAGCCACTGCAAGGACTCCAAAACAGGAGTAATATGATTACATTTCCTGGTCACAGTCAGGGTCCTGGCAGAAGAGTTTTGTACATATTGGAGTTTATTGATTGTGGATTTAGAAATTCTGTCTAAAAGGATATTACAGTAATCTAGCCGAGTGACGAATGAGTTAATCAGCTTTTCAGCTTCAAAGAAGTTTAGCATAGGGTGCAGTACTCCTATATTTATGAGGTGAAAAAGGATGCTTTAACAGTGCACTGAACAAAATAATCAAAAGTAAGGCTAGTATCAATAATCACTCCAAGATTCCTCATTTTACTTTGAGTCTCTAGAACAGAACCATCAACAAACAGAGACAGTGGACCAGCTTTGAGAATTTGCTGACGGGAACCTATAAGCATAACTTCGGTTTTACCGCTATTCAGGCACAGAAAATTATTAGTCATCAATGTTTTTATATCAGAAATACAGTCATAAAGAAATGTAGATTTCGGTATCGTCAGCATAAAAGTGGTAATGGAGGCAGAGCAATCGCAGCAGATGCCCAAGTGGAGATATATAAATATTGAAAAGTAAAGGGCTTAAACTGACCCCTGAGGAACACCCGTAAACACAGAGCTAGTGTCAGACATGTACCCACCCATAGAAATAAACTGGGAACAGTCAGTTAAATTGGATTTAAACCAGTTTAAAACTGTCCCAGACACATAAAAAAACACCTTCAAGACAGATAAGACCATGATCCACAAGATATGATCAAGAAGAATAAGAATGGAAGTAGCTCCATAATCAGAGAAGTAATATAAACCTTTTGTGCATTATGTTTGTCATAAAAAACCCCACTTAAATTAAAATTAATTTATCTATATAAATGAAAAGAACAAGGATTAAAATCATACCTAAAGTTGTGGTTTGTATGGATGGTCTTGCAGTAGTTCTGCTGGTTGTGGATTGTACAGATGGTTTTGCAGTAGTTCTGGTGTTTGCTGTGGATGTGGTGGTTGTATTTGCTGCAGTTGATGTGTTAACTGCAGAAAAGGAATCATGATATGAAAACTCATAAACAGGCATGTTAAGTTCATAAAAAAATCAAATGATGTTTTACTCCAGTGTTATCACATTCAGTACATCCAGTATGACCAGTACTACCATTACCAGTATTACCCAGTAAACCAATAAGGTCTTAAAGTACATTTTCAAAGTCAATATTCATTATTTGTCAGCAGATCTGTAAAAAAAAAAAAAAAAAAAAAAAACTGAAACGTGCTGCTTGCATAAGTATTTATCCCATTCAGACTAGGACTTGGTGGAACCACCTTTTAGTGCAAGTGATAAGTGATAATGGTGGAAAATAATGGTGGCCACACAAAATATTGACACTTTGGGCCCAATTTGGACATTTTCACTTCGGGGTGTACTCACTTTTATTGCCAGTGGTTTAGACATTAATGGCTGTGTGTTCAGTTATTTTGAGGGGACAGCAAATTTACAATGTTACATAAGCGGTACGCTCAATACTTTACATTGTAGCAAAGTGTCATTTCTTCAGTGTTGTCACATGAAAAGATATAATCAAATATTTACAAAAATGTGAGGGGTGTACTCACTTTTGGGAGATATGGTATATATCACACGAGATGCTTAATTACCATGATACTTGATCACGGCAGGCCTATAAATATTGATGATTTTAAACAAGCTTCAGATGTCGGTTGCACGCAAGGGCATTTCCCATAGTATTATACTAAACACAACGCGAACTTCCCTTTGAAATTGAACAGACTTTAAAATCATTAGCATCAAAGCCATTTCACTCTTTATAGGTCACAAAAATTCCCTCGTCACTCCATAATATGAGGTTACATTATTTGAATTCTACTTCATCATAGTTCATTTGGCGTTTGAAAGAGTGCACTGGATAATCAACAATGTCTTCAAACACAACTTCAAAGTTAGCTCACCCCATAAATATTGCACTATATTGTTAATAGGAAAAAAAATTATACTCAGCCTAACTCATACCTGTTGTAATGGCCACATCTGTAATTTCTGCTACATGACCAAATGTAATTGGGAAACTGAATGCTCCAATAAGGTTTCTCACTTCATCAAGCATTGTTGTGCTTGTAGTATTTAGCTCAATTTCAACTAGAATGTCAAAGAATGGTAGTTCTACAAAAAGACAATAGTCATGTGAATACAAGAAATGCTATTTTAGGTCTTTATTTTATGGTTTATTGATTATATACAAATTTTCACTTACCACTTATTGTCACACACATCTGTCCATCACTGGGAATGACATCGATACAGGTACATACTCCTTCATATAGGTCATTACAGGCATTATACATAATGCAGTTACTAAATGACCAAAAATACTGATCCTCACAAATGCACTGATATTCAGAATCATTTGGGTGACACACTGAGGAAGAGAGAATTTTAAAGAAAATATTATATAGCAGGCATTTAGCAGAATAATTTAACATCCAAAGACTATCTCTGGACCACCGGGTGTGAGGCGAGAAACATATACAGTAATCATTTATTTAGTGAAACTTTCTGTAAGAAGATGTATAGTTGGAATTTATGGAAGAAGTCTCAAGTGGCGGTTCTTTGAACATCTTCAAGACAGAGATTTTGCACTATGCAGTTTCTGGGTAACATGTTCAACTACTTTCTTTTTTTTGTCTTATTACTTTCAAGAGAGAGGAAGCACTAGGGTTGCACTGAACAATTTGTATCTCTGCCACTGAAATATGCAGCATAAATTTTAATTTCTAGTTCCAGTGTGAAGCACAATTCACACAGAAGCTGCATTTTACCATATATTACATAATTTGTGGAATGACAGGTTATTTAATTGCTGAAAATCTAACCCTTTAGAGTATCTTTGGAGACTTTACATTGTGTCATTAAATGTTTACAGGTTCTTCCAATCTGTCACTGAAAACATGTTTTATGACCAGGTCACTATATTCAATTTTGGCTTAGGACTTGTTTTAAACTGTGCTAACAAAACACATACTGTATCTCAAAGTAACATTCTGCATGATATCAATGTAACCAGATGTGTGATTTTATATGGCAGAATATCAAAGAACATAAACCCAGCTGGGGTTACTGATCCTTCCATCACATCTGAGGAAATTCCCATAGTGTCAAGCAAATACAGTAGCTTAGATTTAGATACATTTATAATTAGGAACATACATAAAAAAATAAAAAGAAATAAATAATAATAATAATAATAATAATAATATGTTGTTCTTGTTGTTGTTGTAGTAGAACAGAGCTTACCTGTTGTAATGTTCACGCTTTCGATTTCTGTGGTGTTGTCTATTTGGAAACTACTGATGGACTCCAATGATGATTTGATTTGCTCAAACAAAATCGCTTGTGACACATTCACCTCTATGTTTACAATGTATTCTAGTATATCCGTGTTCACTGGAAATGAAAATGTGATTTTGGTCATTTAGGTGATGAGTAAGAAAAAAAAACATAAATATAAATATAATATATAGAATATCTTTAAAATCATATAGCAGGATTTTTAGAGGTAATTTTGATGAATTTTTATTTACCAGATCCTTTTTGCCATAAGTGATTCATTTGTCCATCTGTGTAGCTAAACTGAATTTTGAAGGGGAAAAATTAATTAGACAAAGTTGCATAATAATTGTTACTGCAATAATAATGTTTGCGTTTATCACATATTATATTTGTTGTCTTTATTGTTGTAAAAATCTGAAATTTTGCCATTACTTATTAATGAAATGTAATATTACAAAGAATTCAGTTAAAGAAGTCTCAGGAATTTGAAAGAAATTGAAACATTGTCATCAGTTTGTATATGTTTATTCCATAGCCTTTACTTCTAGTAATAGCAATATGCAACTATGCAAACCATATCATAAGTTTCAACATTCTTTGTTTACAATTACATGTATTCCATTTGGCAGATGCCCTTATCCAGATCAACTTCTTATTACTTATTAAGCTTGAACATTTATGCATTCATATCTCCCTGTTTAATGTGGATAGTATTTGGATTGACCATGTTCATTGATCCATCCATTTTCTGTACCGCTTATCCTTCACAGGGTTGCATGGAGTCTGGAGCCAATCCCAGGGGACTCGGGGCACGAGACAGGGTGCCAACCCATCACATGGCACAATCACAAACTCACACACTCTAGACTCTTTAGACACCAAATGTCTTTGGACTGGGGGAGGAAACCGGAATACTCGGAGGAAACCCCTGAAGCAGAGAGAACATGTAATCCATGCACACACAGGGCGGTGGTGGGAATCGACTCAACCCTGGAGGTGTGAGGCAAACATGCTAATCACTTGCCCAAGGACACTTCGGCATGTGGAGTCATGTGGGCTGGGAATCGAACCGCCAAACCTATGATTAGTGGACAACCCGCTCTACCACCTTAAGCCACAGACGCCCACAAATATGTATTTGTATGTACAGAACTATTAATTAAGTCACTCTTCAAATCTACTGGTAATTTAGACACTGTTGTCTTTAGGCAAATTCATTTACATTTAGAAATCTTGCAATTTGATAGTGCCTGGTTTTCTTCTTAACTCTTATTTCAGTTTTAAAACGTTACCTCTGCAATCATGTCTGAATTTTCATGGAGTCCTTGTGAGTTCACCACTTGCATATAAATGAGCAGAATCGCAAAGAATCTCAGGAAACATTCTGGCCTTTTCCCTATAAAACAAAGATAAGAAATGAAAAATGTAGCCTTGCAAGGTAAATTTCACATAAACTTATCAAATATTATTCAAAGAGAGTGTATGGTTAATTTGAGAACTGCTGAATCTCTATGCTTCACTTTATTCAGAGTCCCAAATGTATCTTTTGCTGATCTCCTGCACATAACTCGGCTGCAGAAGAAACTCAACTGTTTCTAGGAATTAAGGTGAACATTAGCCTCCTTTTACAGGTTATTTATCCAACCACAGAATAGAATTTACAAGGAAGGGCGGTTTCAAGAAATATTAGGTCATTCATTTACCATCTGACTTCAAAATTTTTTTGTAAACAAACAGTAAATGGGAGAGAGAAATACTGAAACTATGCACATCATTCTATGCACATGTGCCAGTTTGTACTTGGACTTGTCTTGTCTTAGCCATAGGTCTGACTAAATATGGTTTCATCCCATAGTTTGTAAATAATGTTTTTGTTGTCTGTTCTGTCCACATACACAAAGGTTGTGAAAAAGTGATTCCTTCTTCTAGAAAATGATCAAACCAGTAGTGCCAGACACAAATGAAGCCAACTAATTCAAATAGTATAAAGACTGGCCTTGAAAAGAATTTAATACTGTTGTTATTGTTGTTGTTGTTTTGTCTTCATCTCAGACCCACTTTCATTTGAAGTCGATCTTGACTTAGCTCCCTTAATACACTGTTTTGACATGATTGGTCTTGAAATTGTCCATTGTTCAACCATTGGAACAATATAATTAAAAAACAGGTTTTTATGGTTAGCACTCCCAGTAATGACTAACAACTCACTGTGTATAGCTCTACCAACCGCATCTGAGAAAATGATAATGATGCATTTAGAGTTAAAAGCTTGTCAGGGCAACAGCATTATATAACCAAACATACAGCACACTCATATGTACATTTAACAGATTATAGCATTCATGTTTAGCATTCAATTTATAGATCATGTGGTGATTTTACTATATTTCCTCATCCTCCCTAGAAATTAATTCCTAGCATACTGCTGATATTCAGGAAACCACACCAGAATTTATCTTTGAATAGCTATATTACCTGAGTTACAATTTAGATTGATACACCCTGGTGCATTTATACAAACAATGAGTGACAGGAACCACAAGTCTGTCCGGTTAGAAAAATTATCCAAACAGGCTTCTGTATGAAGAAACAAACTACAGATGGGATGCCAATTAATTGCAGGACACCATGCATACAAACAATCAGACCTAAGGACAATTTAGGGTAATCAGTCCATCTACTTGAATGTTTTTTGGGAGTTGAGAGTAAACCAGACTTTCCTAGTTGTAGTAATATACCTAGGGCTTTAGTCAAGACTGCATTTGTCAAGTCCAAGGTCAGGACGAGCCAAGATGGATTCATACCAAGGGGGTAGAGATCAAGTCTAAATGAAAATGAGATCAAATAAACTGGAGTTTATTTCTGCCTATAGAAGCCTGTTTGGATCATTTCTATAACCAGACAAACTTGTGAGACCAAAAAGCATCAAATGCTTTTTTGAGACACCCCAAAATCTAGTGGAAAATGTTCCCAGAAGAGTGGAGGTTATTATAACAGCAAAAGGGAGACTAAATCTGGAATGTGATGTTCAAAAAGCACAACTGGATGTGATAGTCATGTGTCCACAAACATTTTGTCATATAGTGAATTTACTGTTTTTGCACAAATGTTCTCAAGGTTTTGTATGATGGTATTGGATAGTCACTGTTGTCTTTTTACTTCTTTAAATTTTTACTTCTTTTTATTTCCTCATATTATCATTAAGACTATTTCTACTCTGTGTCGGGAAAATTAGAGCATTAACCCATTATATATTTAGCTGTCCTAATTCTTGATAGTAGGATTGTATAAGAGAATGGATGCAAGCCTTATGCGAGCTCTAACTCTGCAGTAAATTAAGGAAACAAAGACAGACTTCTCTTCAAGAATAGTTCACAATAAATTATGTTTATTGTGATACACCTGATCAAATTAACTATAGACTTGATATTTCAAGAGTTGTTCTTCTATTTCCACTAGAAGAAAATTTTTAAATCAAACTAAAAAAAAAACCAACCCATTTGCTTCCAGTAAGTAATTAAAATCCAAAAATGTTTCCTATATATACTCTTATACTCCTATATATATATATATATATATATATATATATATATATATATATATATATATATATATATATATATATATATATATATATATATATATATATATAAATTTAAATGGTTTCTTTGTAGCAAAATGTAGTTTTTTAATTGTTAGTAAAGTTGTATTTCTAAAAATATGTAACTTACCTTGATTAGCCATGATGCTCAGGTAAATTTTGCACTTCATCTGGTGTCTCTTTGGTGTCTCTGTGTAAAGTTCCATGTCACAGGTGAACCTATTCTGTTATACTCTACTGCATTCCTTCTGAACTACTCCATGGCTCTGCCTCTGTTTAAACAAATATTTTCACAGCCAATTAAAAGTTTCTATTGTTTCTCCGGTAGAGTCCTATATTACCAAAGCAGAAAAATTACATTTCAGCAAGTGAGATTATCATAAATACTGCCCAGTCAGACTTATCTGAAGTTTCATCATCACCATTATTATTTTTGTTTGATTGTTTGTTTGTTAGGTTGTTTTGTTTTGTGTCCTTTTTGGAAAAGGTCATTCATCAAATAAGAGGTCCATTAAATTTTAACTGTCCATCAACCTGAGAAACAGCCAGAGGTCATGGGTCTCCTCATGAGTCTCAAGCTGAAGCTCTGATGTCAATCCGTTGACCTTTGGCTGGAGCTCAGCAGGTGCATGTTTGTGTAGCCATCTGTGTTTATGCCAGCTGCTCTTGAAGCATCACTGAGAGCAAAAAAAATATTCCGGAATACCTAGTTTCTTGCATGTAGGACACTGCAGCTGAGCCTCTTTCCAGCAGCCCTCAGCCATGCAGATTGGTGTCACCTCCACTATGGTGGCTGGAACCTGACGCAAAGCTACATTGTCCATCCACTCATAATTGAGGTGAAATGGCTGGTCAGCCTGGGTCATCCCATTGACTGTCCCCCCCCAGTAAATAGAGGTCATGTAGGCTGTGTGAACTCCTCCACAAAAGTTCTGCAAACTGAGTGACATTATTGAGGGCACTGGACCCTGTACAGACCAGCTGCTCCGCCCAGTCACGGGCCGGGCCATAAAACCAGGACACTAGGAACCCAAGCCACTGTTCTTTGTCAGGCTTAGGATGCGCCAGGCTAGAGAAGGACATCTGGCTGTCGAAAAGGAACAGCATCAGGTAGCTCGCCAACCCATGTCTCCAATGGGAGATTAAAGGCAGTCCCCTGGGGAAACTGGACTGATAAGAAACCTGGCTAGTAATCTGTATATTTACTGCCATGATGCTCTCCTCGTTCTCCTGCTGCTTCCATGTTAGGCAGGAATCGAAGTCAAGGTCACTAGAAACAGGGTCAAAACACAAAACATGAAACATGAAACGAGGAGTGGAAACTCTGACTGGAAAACACCAGCGTGGTCTGAGTGATCTCATCAAACGTTAAACTAAGCTGACTAGCTTTGTATCTAAATTAATACTCCGCAAAGTGTACTGGAGACTAAGGGTATATATCCCGATTATAATCAGCGTTAAGTGCTGACAGCGAACAACGACCAATGACAAAACAGGGATAAGACAGAACAGAAACAAAACAAACTCATGTGTCCACAGTAAACAATGTCACAGTTATCAACATTCGAAGAGCACTCGCACACCTGGCTCATGCACACGCGCCCTCCGGCTCTCCAAGTGTGCTGCACGCTGCAGCGCTGTCTAAAGGGGAGATCGTGATATTGTGCAGCAATAATTGCAACTAAATGTTTCTGGTAGTTTCTGTTGATCCTTCCTGCACATCAGCTTGGAGGAATTTTAATACATTCCTCAGTACAGAACAGCTTCAACTATGTGATGTTGGTGGGTTTCCTCACTTGAACTACATGCTTCAGGTCCTTCCACAACATTTCTATTGGATTAAGTTCAGGACTTGGCCATTCCAAAACATTATTTTTTTCTAATAACAGTTCTGCTTTAATCGTTCTTTGGTAGACTGCCTTGTGTGCTTCGGGTTGCATTGACTTACTGCCACCATGTTTCACAGATGGGTTCTTATACTGGAATGCAGTTTTTCTTCAAATATAATGCTTCTCATTTAAACCAAAAATGTTATTCTGGTCTCATCTGCTCACAAAATATTTTTCCTATAGATTTCTGACTTGTCCATATGATCTTTAGCAAACTGCAGACAAACAGCAAGGTTCTTTTTGGAGAGCAGTGGCATTCTCCTTGCAACCCTGCCTTGCACACCATTGTCATTTAGTGTTCTCTTGATGGTTGACTCATGAACATTGATATTAGCCAATGTGAGAGAAGCCTTCAGTTGCTTAGATGTTACACTGGTTTCCTTTGTGACCTCAGTGATTATTACATGTCTTGCTCTTGTCTACATGTATTTGTCAATTGACCACTCCTGGGGAGTGAAAAAAACCTTATATTATACATTCAGAATGTATTTATTCCCTTTTTTTATCAAAGAATTTTTATTGGAAATTTACATTTTACACATTATAACACCACACCTAACAACCCCAACAAAACAACCACAACCAAAACCACAAGAAAAAGTGAAACAAAAAACAATAACAAACAAACATTAAAAAAAGAGGTAAAATAATTAGGGTTTACCTTCTAGGATCTTTTCATTAATAATGTGCAAACTTTTCTGAGTTGTCCTCATCATTCAGTCTGCCTCCGTCTCACCTATTCCATTTCTTTGAAATTAGGTATTATATTTCCTCCCTATATGCTGGTTTTCCCTCTTTAGCTACAAAATCTGCATGGGAAGAGGTTTTCAAGCTGAATCTTCATAAGGGTGGCATTATCTCACGGATATATACAATGATCTGGTCACAGGACGAATTTTACAATATCAAATCTATTAGTGCTTGAGAAGAGGAATTGGGCCTGGAGCTTGAGGATGATTACTGGCGCAGAGTGTTAGATAATATACATACCACCACATCCTGTGCTAGACTTAGTTTCATACAATTTAACGTGGTCCACAGAGCTCACCTCTCTAGGGGTAAATTGTCTAAAATATATCCCAATGTTCCTGACGTGTGAAAAATTTAAACTTTCGCCTTGTAACCTGAGTCATATGTTTGCACTCAGTCCCAAACTGCAGAGTTGGAACTCTTTCTTTGAAACTGTCCGACGTTCTTGTCTTTAACTTATTTTATTCATTTTCATATGATTCATTTACATGTTATTCATTTTCATGTGATTCATTTACATGTGATTCATTTTCATGTTATTAATTTACGTATGATTCATTTACATGTGATTCATGTGATTCATTTACTGATTTGCTACTCATTAAATCCAGGTTTTCTCTGTAATATTACAAAGGTCTTTCCAGATTAATACTTACTACACTGTATGAGATAACCCCAGTAAAATTGCCTGAATTCTATAATATAATTTGTTCACCATGTTAGGTTTAAATCCTTTAAAAACAGATTCGCAATTAAATAACATTACTCTGTTCCAATTCACATCCTTCAAAGCATTGGCATGTTTTGCTTACTCTCACAATGCTCCAAACACCCACACTCAAAGTCTCCAAAAACATAAAGTTGTCCACAATGTGAAAACAACTCGGACAGTACGATGAAGTAAGCAACAAAATTACCAAGACAAAAAGTTCCAGCAAGAGAAAAATCCCATACTGATTTCAAGTCTGATAAACAGTCTGTGCACAATAACAAATATAATCGCCTTAACTTTTAAAGACTTGTAACAAATAATATAACAGTGTAGCATGTAAAGCCGAGGAGATAACACTAATAAAATTAAATAAACAGAAATTCTAACCTGATCAGAGCATCCAAACAGAAAAGGACATTAATACAGAAGTAAATTTTAAGAAGAGTTTAAATGGAGTTTTGGAGTGTGTTGCAGTCATCAGATTTGAAATGAGTGCATAAAGTAAAATATCAAATTATGTCTTAATAATGTGTTCCCTTTTTAAAGGGAACTCCATGTTGTATTTAGCATAACACTATGGGGAGCGCCCTTGCTCACGCCCAATTACTTCACATAGATAGCATGTCTGTCTCCTCCAGTGATGAAATAGGAGCAAGGCGTAACACACTTTCTGAACTCTCTCTCACTCATTCTTTTTTAAAAACAGATAGAAAAGTTTAGAGGTTTAGAGAATATAGAGTAGAAATGAAGTGTCTTTTTGTCTTTTTGAAACGTCTTCTTCACACAAACAACAGGCATGCAGTCTTGCTGAAGATAATAAGGCTGGCAGCGTGGTTCACAGGTGCCATACAGGTGCCATAATTGCCATATCACCTGATCATGGCAGGCCTATAATTAGAGGCATGATTTTGCACAAGCTCAGATACCAGTCACACGCGCAAGGGTGCTCCCGTTCTGTTCTGCTAAATGCAACGTCAAAGTTACCTTTGAAAGGGAACTGAAAATATATATAATAAGAAAGGGTTATGGTATTGTGTCAAGTGGTTAATTTAAATTTCTCTAATTTTAATTAAATTTAGAATAAGAAACATTTCCAGAAAGAGCTTAATGTCTGAACGTGAACCAAAACTAACTTGATTAAATAGAATAAACCACATAAAGTAAATAATAGTTAATTGTTGAGATGTATTTATTTATAACACAGCAATAGTAACAAAATCCAACCCCAAATCCAAAACTGAGAGGTTTTTAAACAGACAGGTCAACGCTTGAAGAAAGACAGGCAACCAAAATGTAATCCAAGCCACAAAGGTTAAACCAAAAATGCAAAACCAAACAGATCACACACTTAAACCATGACTCAGAAATGCACAGCTGAGAATAACTCATCAACGCTTTAGGCATTGTATTCTGAATGTGATTGGCTACAGGTGAGTGTGGTTTGGTATTTGGTTCTAGAAATCCAGGTTAGATGAAGGAGTGTTCCCTGAGGTCACCGTGACAGTAAGTAATGTTTGGTAGCAACAGTTGTTTCTCTTAGTGACTCATGAACATCCATTTAACCATAACTATTTGCACATATCTGTATAGGACCAGCAAGTTAGTGGGATATTATTTACAAAACAGGACCCTGTTCAAATATTTGGTGCATTCTGGCAATGTAACACATACCTGTGTGTGAAATAGTGAATAGCTTTAGTTATGATTAATCAAAGTAAATGACAGTTAATAGAATGTAGTTAAGATATGAATTAAGATCCAATATCTCATCATTGTATAGGTGTAGTATCAAATTATGAAGATAAATTGAAAGTGTTTTTAAAAACTTTTTGATAATAGTATTTTGTTAAAAAAAAACACCCAATGAATTTATAGAATAAAAAAAAAAATGTCACAGCACATTAAACTGTTTGACATATATGTGAGGGTATTTCAGGCATGCAAACTAGTAACAAGAAGGACTAGACTTGTTTGCAGCAGAGGCATCCCTGTTGAGCTCTACTTGTTAATTTTCTTTTTTATTTATTCATTTTAATTTTCTTATATATTAACAACAACCACTTAAACAATGAAAAGCTTTTCTTATTTTGCATGCAAATGTACTGTATGATGTTTGCAGTTAAACAGACTCTTATAACAAGGGCCTAGCAGCGTAGCTGTCAGTAGCTGTATCTGAGTTGCTTGAAGACATTTCGAGACTCGATACATTGTACAAATCTGAAAAAGAACAACCTATTAGTGCCAATACTATTCACATACAGTGGGAGAAATAAGTATTGAACGTGACAACATTTTTTTTCAGTAAATATATTTCCAACGAGACTTTGGTATTAACTCAAGAAATCCACACATATAAAGAAAGTCAAACATTAAAGCCATAAATGAAGTTATGTGTAATAAAGGGGAGTGACACAGGAAAAAAGTCTTGAACACGTTAACTGAAATTAATATAATACTTAGTGGAGAAGCCTTTTTTTGTAATGACATCTTCATGATGCTTCCTGTATGAAGAAATGAATGGGCTGCAGTTTTCAGGTGTGATTTTGGTCCATTCGTCTAAACATATTGCCTTTAAATCTTGTTCAATTGGATTCAAGTCAGGTGATTAACTCGGTCATTCTAACGCCATGTTTTGTTTTCTCTGAAACCAATTGAGAGTTTCCTTTGCTGTATGCTTTGGATTGTTGTCCTGCTGGATGGTCCAACCATGTCTCATCTTCATCATCCTGGTGGATGGCAGCAGATTCTTCTCAAGAATCTCCCGGTAATGGGCTCCATTCATCGTTCCTTCAATTATATGAAGTCTGCTAACACCATGTGATGAAAAACAGCCCCACGCCATGATGCTTCCACCTCCAAACTTCACTGTTGGTATAGTGTTATAAGGGTGATATGCAGTGCCATTTCTTCTCCAAACATGGCGTGTAGTATCACAGCCAAAAGTTCCATTTTGCTCTTGTCTGACCAGACTACACTCTGCCAGTATTTCATAGGCTTGTCCAAATGAGTTGTAGCAAACTTTAAACATTTTTTGACATGCCTTTTCTTTGGCAATGGAGTCTTACGGGGTGAGGCCATGGTAGTGGAGTGCATTGCCTATTGTTTTCTCTGTGACGATGGTACCTGCTGACTCCAAGTGCTTCTGGAGCTCTTTCCAAGTGGTCCTTGACTCTTGGGCCATTCTTCTAATTATTCTTCTGACTCTCTTGTCAGAAATCTTGTGAGGAGCTCCTGTGCATGGACGGTTGATGACAGAGTGATGTTGCTTCCACTTGTGGATAATGGCCCCTGTAGTGCTTACTGGAAGATTCAGAAGTTTTGAAATACATCTGTATCCTATTTTCCTCAATATGTTTTGCAACAATAAGGTTGCAAAGGTCTTGTGAGAGCTCTTTGTTTTTACCCATCATGAGATGTTTATTGTGAACGAAAAGCCTTTTTATAGACCATCAATTTACTAACCCAGCTGATATTAATTTGCACAGATAGGAGGTATAATTAGTTACAAGCTGCTTCCTTGCCTTACTTTGCCTTCGAGAACTTTTTCTTAGTGTCAATACTTTTTTCCTGTGTCATTTCAATTTATTACACATAACTTTAATTATGGACTTTAATGTTGTGAATTCTTTATATTTGCAGATTTATTGAGTTAATACTGATGTCTGGTGAAAATTTCATGCGAATAACCTCATTGGAAGTATATTTACTGAAATAAATGTTGTGACAAAAAAGTTATGTAATATAATATTATTTTAAATATATTTTAACTTTAGTTAAATATTTTAACTATTTCCTCAGTCTTGATATTGATGTTGTACATATACTACAACATCAATATCAAGACTGAGGAAATAGTTAAAATTTATAGTGTCATTCATTTAAAGGAGTTGAGGACAGGGGACATTACCAACATTACCAAATTTAAAATGCTGCCCAGTGAGCAGTTTATATAATATAATATTTGTGATATATTATACAACTTGGGCATATAATCAGCAGTTCATACATATATTTCAGCCTATAGTCCTATTGTAACAGTTAATATTCAGACTGATTATTGATCTGTCCTATATAAACAACCTGCATACAGATTATTACAAATAATATCATCAGACCCCTGAAATGAGAAGGTACGCATTCATATACCATTCAGAAATGACAAGAACAGTTTACAACAAGAAAGATGAGTACATGTGATAGGACAGACGTGAAAAAAAAGAAAAAAAAAAAAAAAATTTAAAATTTAAAAATAAAAAATAAAAAAAAAAAAAAAAAAAAAAAAAAAAAGTGTTTTTTTTAGGCAAAATCAAAAGTTATTCATTATATCCTGTATTAATTTATAATAAAACCTAAAGAAATTTTGAGAATATAATATATTATAAAATAAACATCCGTAACAATAATCATACCTTCTATCCAGTAATGTTCCAAACACTAAACAGAAAATAAACAAACCTTAAAAAAAAAAACAATAATCATTAGATGTTTCACATCTGGCTGAATTGTGGCATTAACTCCTCTCCTCAACATCTTATACAGAACCACAATAAGAATCAGGAGGTTTATAGCTACAATAGTCAGAGCAGGAATCACAAATGCCAGTAGGGCCTTCGTTTGACTCCAGTTTAGCCAACAATTGTAATCTTTTTGAATGTATCCTTGACTTCCACCTGTAGATGCCACAGTAATGACAGCTATGATTAACGGGGCTCCATAGCCAACAGTGAAGGCTATGGCCATCATTGCTCCTTTGGTCAATCTGGAAAAGACCATGAGGGTGATGTAGAGGAGCAACAGTGCTGACAGGAACATCCAGAAGAAAAGGGCAAGATAAAAGAAGTGCATGAAGAATGTTGCTGTACTGCAGGGACCCACTCCTTTCTTTACAACTGCTGCTCCAATGATGAAGCATATGTTCGCAATCAGAAGGGAGACAGCGATATTGACTATGGAGACATGGCGCATGTAGGATGTTTCAGTTTTTGTCACTGATTTCCATGTAATCATTTCAATGATGAGACACAATACCAAGCTGCCCAATGAAATAGCCACACCAATGTAAGTTATATAGTCTAAGACCATTGCTAAGTTTTCATCCAGGGTAAATGGTGACATCAGGATTGAAAAAGAGGTTGTGTGATTGCACTCACATGTAATTGTTTCAGTTTCATTTCCTAATTTCTTTAGTTGGCATCCAGTTGAGTCCCATCCCCCAATGCCATTCAGAAGATTAAAGTTCCAAAAGACACACTGATGGTTTCCCAGTGTTTTATTTTTTAGGTCAAAAGAGAGGGAAATATTGTTAATTGTTGAGGTTGTCTCAATTAGGACTACATCTCCATTGATGCTGGTGTTAATTCGACTGTTATTGTAGACAAATCGAACAGGTAAGACATTGTTAAAAGCTGAAGAAATTATGACTGTGAGGGACGTTTGTGTACTAGTCACAGGAATATGTATTTGGGTAGTTAAATTTTTTCCAAATGTTCCAGAAAAGGGAGCGGTCATCGAAGTTTTATTGAGAGAAGATAAGTTTGTTATTATTGAGATGCTTTCATCCGTGAGTCTGCGTGCAATGCTCTCAGTTGAGTTCAGAAGTTCAGAACTGGTATTTGTTGTTGTACTGTTTTTGTTTAAAAGCACCCATGTGTCTCGTGCATCATCTGATCCAATGACATCTGTTGTTTGTAGGAAATTCTTGAAATTGAAAGTAAAAACAAACAAACAAATAAATACAGCACATCTGAGCCATCTAGTTTATCACTAGAAATATCTAATCACTAACCAATCACAATGCAGAAACAACTGTTTTGATTCTTTTCAGAAAAAAACAACTGAAGGAGTTGCAAAAGGAATTGTAACTGTAAAATAGCAGCATAGCATAGCTGCTTTTATTACAGATTATACAACCTGATAATCATTGTTAAAGCTATTCCCACTTGGGTAATTAATAATTCAATAGCATATAAACTAAATACAATCATATTTATTTTTAAAAAATTAACTTACCATCATGACGGGTTGATTGATGAAAATTGTTTGTGAGAAACTAGAAATGATTTTCAGTATTTCTACAATTGTTAATATGGTAGCTGAAGAATCAGTGATGTTTTGAATCTGTAATATAGCATTATTTCTGACGTTGGCCATAAATTGTGGGAGGTATGCCACCTGTAAATTCTACAAAAAGAAAAAAATAATAATTACGAAGAAGCAAACAAGAATCACATAACTAATGTTATCCTTCATGGAAGTAAAAAGAAAGTCAACTTGCCTCAGCTTCATCTTTTAAATTTGCAAAGATGCGCAGGACACAGTAGTCTTCTATGGGTTGCCATAGGTTTGCTAAATTACACAGAGCTACTTGATAGCCAACCATTTCATTATTACAGTCACCACGGTGTACGTCTCCCAGATTTCCAGCTCCAAATATATTATCTGAGCAGCTAAATGCTAAAAACAATAGACATGAGACATGAGTAAACTTCAGTTCCATAGTTTGGAAGTTCAATATTGTGAAAGGTTTTCCCAGACTATTTTAAATCAAAATTTGTAAGTATAATTCAATTATGCATAATTTACATCCTGAAAAGGCATAATTACCCATATGAAAAGAAAAATAAATAAATAAATTATATATATATATATATATATATATATATATATATATATATATATATATATATATATATATATATATATATATATTTATATTTATGTATATTTTAAATGAACATTTGATTAGAAAATGGTTGTCACAAATTGAGATATTACTTCTGTAATACTAATAATAATAATTAGTAATAATAATTATTATTTATCTATTTTTATTACCATCCTACATGAGGTGCTCTGACATTCCAAGGTTTGTTATAGATTTGGGAAGAAATGCAAATAAAAATGAATGATTACTCACCTTTGTTTGATACACTTATTGTGATGCTCTTTGAGTTGTAACTTTGAGTTGTACTTCCATTGATGGGATTTTTCAGTTTGCATGTGACCTGTATTTCTTGTTTATCATTCTGACATTCATTTTGTTTAATTGTATAGTCACATAATATGCAGCCTGCTGGTGAACCTGTGCAGCACAATACAATTTTAAAACACAAGGCATGCTAAAATTATTCAATAATCAAAAGCATTGTTACTTATTAGTTTTTGGATTCATGACCTCCCACATCACATATAAAAGCTGTGTGTGTTACCTGTTGAAGGTGAGGTGCAAGATATGTTCCACTCCACTTGATACATCTCCTGTACACAACACTGCAGTGGGATTGTTGTATCCTTACATTGTACAACTTTGTTAGTACTCACTTGGATATTGGGGTAAGGTTGAATTGTAATGATTTGCCAGATAACATAGGGCATTGAGTTTACTGTAGTTGTGCATGCATATTGACCTGAAAAAGCAGAGAAGAAATGAATAATAATCTAAAAATAGAATATATGGACATAGATAGAGAGATAGAGAGAGAGAACTGTACGAAAGTCTTTGGAACCCTATTCTTTAGTACAAATTTTGTTAAAGGTGTTGTTGTTGTTTTTTTCCACACATTACTTTTTCAACATATATATATATATATACAGTGGTGTGTAAAAGTGTTTGCCCCCTTCCTCATTTCCTGTTCCTTTGCATGTTTGTCACACTTAAGTGTTTCGGAACATCAAACCAATTTAAACAATAGTCAAGGACAACAAAAGTAAACACAAAATGCAATTTGTAAATGAAGGTGTTTATTATTAAAGGTGAAAAAAAATCCAAACCATCATGGCCCTGTGTGAAAAAGTGATTGCCCTCTAAACCTAATAACTGGTTGGGCCACCCTTAGCAGCAACAACTGCAACCCGTTGCGATAACGTGCAATGAGGCCTTTTGCCGTGTCCTGGAGGAATTTTGGCCCACTCATCTTTGCAGAATTGTCCTAATTCAGTTACATTAGAGGGTTTTCGAGCATGAACGGCCTTTTTAAGGTCATACCACATCATCTCAATAGGATTCAGGTCAGGACCTTGGCTAGGCCACTCCAAAGTCTTCATTTTGTTTTTCTTCAGCCATTCGGTGGTGGACTTGCTGGTGTGTTTAGGATCATTGTCCTGCTGCAGAACCCAAGTTCGTTTCAGCTTGAGTACACGAACAGATGGTCGGATATTCTCCTTCAGGATCTCTTGATAGACAGCAGAATTCATAGTTCCTTTTATCACGGCAAGTCTTCCAGGTCCTGAAGCAGCAAAACAGCCCCAGACCATCACACTACCACCACCATATTTTACTGTTGGTATAATGTTCTTTTTATGAAATGCAGTGTTCCTTCTACGCCAGATATACTTGGACACGCACCTTCCAAAGAGTTCCACTTTTGTCTCATCGGTCCACAGAATGTTGTCCCAAAAGTCTTGGGGATCATCAAGATGTGTTGTGGAGAAATTGAGACGAGCTTTGATGTTCTTTTTGCTCAGCAGTGGTTTTCTCCTTGGAACTCTGCCATGCAGGCCATTTTTGCCCAGTCTTTTCCTGATGGTGGAGGCATGAACGCTGACCTTAACTGAGGCAAGTGAGGCCTGCAGTTCTTTGGACGTTGTTGTGGGGTCTTTTGTGACCTCTTGGATGAGTCGTCGCTGCGCTCTTGGGGTAATTTTGGGCGGCCGGCCACTCCTGGGAAGGTTCACCACTGTTCCATGTCTTCGCCATTTGTGGATAATGGCTCTCACTGTGGTTCGCTGGATTCCCAAAGCTTTGGAAATGGCTTTATAACCCTTTCCAGACTGATAGATCTCAATTACTTTCTTTCTCAATTGTTCCTGAATTTCTTTGGGTCTCGGCATGATGTGTAGCTTTTAAGGATCTTCTGGTGGACCTTACTGTGTCAAGCAGCTCCTATTTAAGTGATGCCTTAATTGTGAACAGGTGTGGCAATAATCAGGCCTGGGTGTGGCTAGAGAAATTGAACTCCGGTGTGGACAACAACAGTTATAGTATGTTTTAACAAGGGGGGCAATCACTTTTTCACACAGGGCCATGATGGTTTGGATTTTTTTTCACCTTTAATAATAAACACCTTCATTTACAAATTGCATTTTGTGTTTACTTGTGTTGTCCTTGACTATTGTTTAAATTGGTTTGATGTTCCGAAACACTTAAGTGTGACAAACATGCAAAGGAACAGGAAATGAGGAAGGGGGCAAACACTTTTTCACACCACTGTATATATATATATATATATATATATACAGTGCCTTGTATTCGGCCCCCTTGAACTTTTCAACTTTTTGCCACATTTCAGGCTTCAAACATAAAGATATAAAATTTAAATTTTTGTGAAGAATCACCAACAAGTGGGACACAGTTGTGAAGTGGAACGAAATCTATTAGATATTTTAAACTTTTTTAGCAAATAAAAAACTGAAAAGTGGTGCGTGTAAAATTATTCGGCCTGTCAGTGCAGCAAACTCACTCCAGAAGTTCAGCGAGGATCTCTGAATGATCCAATGTTGTCCTAAATGACTGATGGTGATAAATAGAATCCACCTGTGTGTAATCAAGTCTCTGTATAAATGCACCTGCTCTGTGATAGTCTCAGGGTTCTGTTGAAAGCGCAGAAAGCATCATGAAGACCAAGGAACACACCAGGCAGGTCCGAAATACTGTTGTGGAGAAGTTTAATTTGGATACAAAAAGATTTCCCAAGCTTTAAACATCCCAAGGAGAACTGTGCAAGCGATCATTTTGAAATGGAAGGAGTATCAGACCACTGCAAATCTACCAAGACCTGGCTGTCCCTCTAAACTTTCAGCTCAGACAAGGAGAAGACTGATCAGAGATGCAGCCAAGAGGCCCATGATCACTCTGGATGAACTGCAGAGAACTACAGCTGAGGTGGGAGAGTCTGTCCATAGGACAACAATCAATCGTACACTGCACAAATCTGGCCTTTATGGAAGAGTGGATATCCATAAAAAGTCTTGTCTAAAGTTTGCCACAAGCCACCTGGGAGACACACCAAACATGTGGAAGAAGGTGCTCTGGTCAGATGAAACCAAAATCAAACTTTTTGCCCACAATGCAAAACGATATGTTTGGCATAAAAGAAACACAGCTTATCACTCTCAACACACCATCCCCACTGTCAAAGATGGTGGTGGCAGCATCATGGTTTGGGCCTGCTTTTCTTCAGCAGGGACAGGGAAGATGGTTAAAATTGAGGGGAAGATGGATGTAGCCAAATACAGGACCATTCTGGATGAAAACCTGTTGGAGTCTGCAAAAGACCTGAAACTGGGACGGAGATTTATCTTCCAACAAGACAATGATCCCAAACATACAGCAAAATCTACAAAGGAATGGTTCACAAATAAACGTATCCAGGTGTTAGAATGGCCAAGTCAAAGTCCAGACCTGAATCCTGTGGAAAGAGCTGAAAACTGCTGTTCACAAACGCTCTCCATCCAACCTCACTGAGCTCGAGGAAGAATGGGCAAGAATTTCAGTCTCTCGATGTGCAAAACTGATAGAGACATACCCCATGCGACTTGCAGCTGTAATTGCAGCAAAAGGTGGCTCTACAAAGTATTAACGCAAGGGGGCCGAATAATTTTGCACACCCCACTTTTCATTTTTTTATTAGTTAAAAAAGTTTCAAAAATCCAATAGATTTCGTTCCACTTCACAATTGTGTCCCACTTGTTGGTGATTCTTCACAAAAAATAAAAAATTTTATATCTTTATGTGTGAAGCCTGAAATGTGGCAAAAGGTTGAAAAGTTCAAGGGGGCGAATACTTTCGCAAGGCACTGTAGTTCATTGTACTATATGCTAACCATATATTGTGTTGAGAAACAATTGAGTGGATTTCTTTGCAAGCTAGCTGCCCAGTGTTAATTCTTAATTACTCCAAACCCTATAAATATTTTTTCCAGAGAACACATCTCTCTCTTATTCTAGACCTCTATATAAAATAACTAACAGAAATGAATCGTTATTTATTTATTTATTTGTTTTGCCAAATTTTGCACTACAAACATCAATGACAGATTTAACTTAGCATGTGAACACCTAAGCATGGATTATCTCTTACGTATCTCGTTATATTTTTTTTTAGCAATCTTTATAAAATACAGTAAATTCATTCATATTTGTACACTATTCATGAATGTATTTACCATAACCACTGTAATATGCTGATTTAAATGAATAATTTGTGACCTACCACTGTTGTCGGGAGTGACATTATCGAGTTGAAGGGTATTATTTGAATTGACTACAATGGATTTTCCATCCAGGGTCCATTGTATGCCATTATTTACTGGAGGATTGCAGGTCAGTGTGAGACTTGTCCCAGGATATATCTTGCCACTACTTTCATATAGTCCATCTTTCACTGAAATAAAGAGCCAAGTACATCTCTAAAGTTTGTTTTTTCAAGAGCTCTGCATAATTATACACAGATACATTATTAATATTAAGTTGTAATAAATTGTATATAGTTAACAAGCCCCTACCACTTTGGATGAATGCATTATCGCTCACATTGAATCCCTGTAAACTGAGACTTTTAGCAAGGTCTTGATTTGCTGATGTCAAATCAAGGGTAGCACTTGTTGTACTGATAGTAAAGTCTGTAATCACACTGCCAGGCCTGTTAAACACAGAACATCATTGAAGACATTACCTCTTGAAATGTTGAGTACAATTTTACAACCATTCAGGTTTTCAATTGATAAAAATACAGATTATAATCCAGATTTTTTACTGTCAGTATTTAATATTTTTTTAATTCATTTAAATAAGATTGAGATTAGGATTGATTTTTCAAAATCTGAACAATGCAGAACAGACAGGTCTAAAATATTATTATGCTGGGTTACAATAAATAACATTACCTGAAGGCAGTCACGGTTGCAGAATTGGGCTCATAGCTATGTACATTCCTGTAGCTGTTATCAATCTAAGGGGGAAAATGGTATGTCATATTTAGTTTTAGATTAAAGTGGACTCTACTACTCTACTACAACTACTTTTAATAATAATAATAATAATAATAATAATAATAATAATAATAATAATAATAATAATAATAATAATAATAATAATAATAATATAACACTTACTGAACTCGAAATTTTTTGTTTATATGTTTTGAATTTTTCACTGCTCTGGTCAGTGAGCGCAAAATCAAATACTTCATTTATTGTCAATGAGAAGCTTAATACATAGGTGCCTGTGAAAAAAATACAATTGAAAAAGTAAAACACAAAAGAAAACAATATTATCTAACCCTCAAGACTTGGAGGATGATCAACAAATAAAATGAAAGTAAAATAATCACAGTCAAAATACTTACATATTCAAAGTGATATATACATTTTATGCAGCATGTTTGTCATTGGAATAAAAACACATAAATTAAAATTATATTAGCTATATAAAGGAAAAGAACAAGGATTAAAATAATTTGTATTGGTTTTGTTTGCAGCAGTTGTTGTTTTAACTGCAGAAAAAAAAAATCATGATTTGAAAACTCATAAACAGGCATGTTAAGTTCATTAAAAAAATATCAAATGGTCTAATAGTCCAGTATTACCACATCCAGTACATGCAGTATTACCAGTACTACCATTGCCAGTATTATCCACTAAACCAATATGGTTTTAAAGTACATGTTCAAGGTCAAAATTCAGTATTTGTCAGCAGATACTTAAAAATTTTCTGATCAAAGAAAAAAACTGAAACATGCTGCTTGCATAAGTATTTAACCCATTCAGACTAGGTCTTGGTTGAACCACCTTTTAGTGCAATAAGTCTTTAAGTCTGTTGTGGGTAAGTTCCTACCAGCTTTGCATACTGTTTCACCCATCTTCCTGGGAGATTTGCTCCAGGTTCTACAGGTTGGTTGGATGTTGTTTGTTGAATGCATTTTTTCTGATTTCCACTTGTCTTCCACTTGCCTTCAACAGTGCCACAGGTTGTCAGTGGGATTCAGATCTGGACTTTGACTTGACCATTGTAGAACATTCACTTTTTTGTTTTAACAATTCTTGCAATGCTGTGGCCTTGTGTTTGGGACTATTGTCCTCCTGAAAGGTGAAGTTACTCCCAAGATTAAGCTTTGTCTTTTTTTAGTTTGATTTGTTGAATTTTTAGCAGACTGAAGCAGGTTCACTTGTAATTTCCCCCTGTTTTTACTCTATCCATTCTCCCTTCAATTTTGACAAGCAACCAAGTTCTTAGAATCAAAATCATCCCCAGAGCATGATGCGGACACCACAATAATTCACTGTATTGGTGGTATGGCTTGATCTTGGTGTAATCACACAAAAAACACATCTTCACTGGATCACTCTCATGCGTTCATTTTCATGACTCTATTCCAAAGTTATGAAATTCTATTACCTTATTTTTAACTTCCTTAGAATGCTCCTTAGTCTTCATTTTCACTTCTTTCCCTCAGACTGACAGTCTCTTCAGTTTAACTGAGGTGGTTTTTAATCAGGAAATGGGAGCTATTTTTAAATTTCACAGGCCAATTATAAGTTGATTGTGTGCTCATTAAGACATTATCTTTCATCTTTTCTTTCCGGAAACTTTGGGGATTGAATACTTTTGTAAGCAGCATCTCTTAATTTTTAATTCTCTTTGAAATACTATCATTTTCACTTTGAAAATTCACTCTAAAAGAACATGACCTTACAATAAAAAATGCTGACAGGAACAATGTGTATTTATTCTTTGTTATTCCAACAAATTATGGGGGTCAAACACTTTTGAGGACACCTGTGTGTGTGTGTGTGTGTGTGTGTGTGTGTGTGTGTGTGTGTGTGTGTGTGTGTGTGTGTGTGTGTGTGTGTGTGTGTGTGTGTGTGTGTGTGTATGTTTTATTTTTTTTTTTTAAATATGTTTTATTAAAATAATATTTTTATATGTGTGTGTGTGTGTGTGTGTGTATGTTATTATATATTTTTTTTTTTTTTATAATTTTAAATAATAAAAATATTTTTTTTTTTTTTTCTTTTAGTGAGAGGCCTAATTGCGACACCTAGACACCTGATTTTATATTAATAATGCTTCAATGAAGTTTCAATGACGCATATACTGTGCCTCATGAACACAACATGCAAATATCTCTTTAACCGCTGATAAACTGCTATGAAATGACTTCAATATAATGTGTCAAACACCTTCACAAAACACTGTTTGAATTTTAAAAAAATTCTATGTAAAGGAAATTCTATGTAAATTGACTAATGACTAATGAAATTACTGTCATATCCAAAAAACTTCATTAAGGATTGTTATATGTACTGTTTCAATCTCAGTGTCAGTCATGCAATATATTCAAATGATTGAGAAGGAAAGAAGGTGGGGTTTTACCTGTGGTAACAGCTGGACATATAAAGATATCTATAAAGTAAAAACAACAGTACAATTACAAAATACTATTAAATACAGTTTATTTAACCCACTTTAACTTAGAGAAATGTCATGAGAAATTTAGCTTTAAAGATCTCGATTGCTGTATAGAATTAAACATCTAAAGCATAACCAACATTGCTATCACTCCTCACTGCTGGGCCTTTTTTCTTCAATTGAACAAATTTTGTATCACCATCTTGATACCAAACTAAGTCTCTTAGTTTAGTGCTTTGGTACCATTTGTATTATTAAGTGTTTTCATAAAAATTACTAATAAAGACAATTTATTTCAACCACTCTAAAGTATCTAAATATTCACTGCAATGAAATTAAAAATACCATGCATTTGGTAGGTAAAACTGTTCAGGGTATATTAAAGAAAGTATTGAGAGAAGGTATTGTTCATGTTGCATATCATAACACTAGTCAGCTCACTGATTGGTTGGCAGAAGTGTCCATCATTTGGAATAGCTTTGATGCAGTCACAAGAGGAATTGGTGACATTACCACAAGACCCATATAGTTTGCACTTTTCACATGGCCAGAAATACTGATCCTCACACCTGCACTGATATTCAGTAACATTTAAACTGCACACTGTGGAACAGAAAAAAAACATTATGATGAGGTGAGGATTTGTTAAAACAGTGCTGTCATTTAAATATATATATATATATATATTATATATATATATATATATATATATATATATATATATATATATATATATATATTAGATTAGATTAGTCTAAATGAAAATTAAATTAATTGTTCTTAGAAATTGTGTGAGCAACTATTAATTTAAAAAATGGTTACCGGGAATCTAAATATAACATGTGGGTTTACCTCATAGGAGTAAGCAGTAGAAGATGGCTGGATGGTTTACCTCATTGTATGACCTATTTTTGACTTTCTTTAAATTTGTTTAATATTTTGTCAACTGGGTGTCAGCCTAATAAATAACTATATACATTTGAGGTTCTCGACAGGAAGTGGCATGTATGTGGCCAGAAGTTTTTTCACTTGATGTAGTGACCTTTTTACAAAACAATAAGTCACTGTGGTGAGTTGGTGGCTACAGAATGTTACATATTACAACACATGTCTATATTGATCTCTGACAGATTTTGTCTATGAAAATGAACAGAACCTGAAAGGTCAGTTACCTGTAGTGATGTTAATTTCAGTGATATTGATGGTACTATTTATTGAAGGTAAACTGAGTGTCTTCAAAATGTTCTTCAGTTGATTCAAGACTGTCACATCTACTGCGCTAATTTCAATCTCAATCAGATATTCAGCTGAGAGAAAAGTGAAAAGAAATTCCACATAAATTTAGTATGTCATTATACGGAATTAAAGTAACATTGTGAGAATCTTCACATTTTCCGTTAGTTATTAAGGTGGTTTTACCTGGAGGTGGTTCAGTTGGACATGATGAGTTATCTATAAGTAAAGCATTACCATCATTAAAAAGTACAAATAACTCTTTACTTCATCATGAGAACTTTAGCTTCAAAATGTTGTCTGTTGAGATATGAGTAGACTTAAATATCTAGAGCATCCAATTATCCAGTTCTATAAAACAAAACTTCTAGGAGTACAATGCATTTGACAGTTAATAGCTATCATTGTATAATATATAAATTAATGAATGAGCATCAGTCAGACATTCTTATTTTTTGTCTTATATATAATACATACTCATTAGCTCACTTATTGGTTGGCAGAAGTGTCCATCATTTGGAATAGCATTGATGCAGCCACAAGAGGAATTGGTGACGTTACCACAAGACCCATATACTGTGCACTTTTCACATGGCCAGAAGTACTGATCCTCACACGTGCACTGATATTCAGTACCATTCAAACTACACACTGTGGAATGTAAGAAGATTTATTATTGTTTTTATCTGTTTCTAAGATTTTGTGATTTCAAAATCCCATTTTGACAACAAAACACTGATGACACATTATAGATGTGTGCAAAACAGACATTAAAACCTTATAGTTCACAAAAATTCCCTCGTCACTCCATAATATCAGGCTACATTATTTGATGTCTTTTGCCACAATTTCAAGATTAGCTTACCCCAATCATATTGCACTATACAGTTAATAGGATAAAAAAAAAATTTTTTTTTTTTGTTTGTTTGTTTGTTTTTTTATTTATTTATTTATTATACACAGCTTAACTCATACCTGTTGTAATGACCACATCTGTAATTTCTGCTGCATGAAAAAAATTAATTGGGAAACTGAGTTCTCCAAAATGGTTTCTCAGTTCATCAAGCAGTGTTGTGCTTGTAGTATTCAACTCAATTTCAACAAGAATGTCAACAAATGGTCGTTCTACAAAAAGACAATAGGAATGTGAATACAAGAAATGATACTTTAGGTCTTTATTTTATGGTTTATATACTTATATACAATTTTTCTCTTACCACTTGGTGTCACACACATCTGTCCATCACTGGGAAATACATCAATACAGGTACATACTCCTTCAGATAGGTCATTACAGGCATTATACATAATGCAGTTACTAAATGACCAAACATACTGATCCTCACAAATGCACTGATATTCAGAACCATTTGGGTGACACACTGAGGAAAAGAGAATTTTAAAGAAATGTTTAGGACTAAACTTGAATATGTAATTATGTATGCATGCCTGGCTCATTATTATGTCTTGCCAGCCTTAGCACCCATATTGGTATTGAGCCCGTATTTATTGTTTTTTGACCCTTGCCTTGGCTTTAGATTACTCCGTAGGGTTACCCTATATTTGGATATCCATGCCTTTTTTTTCTTTGACTGTTACTTTTACAGTACTTTTTTTTTTACACATACTTTTTTTAGTTTTGCAATGCAGCTCTGACAATAGTTCTGTCTGGAACATAAATTATTAATCCACTTATTCAGATATGTTGTGGTTACTACAGTAACAGCTCTTTCACAGGGACTTGTATAGCAGGCATTCCACATAATTGAATGTTAATAATAAACAGATAATTTAATATCCAAGGTCTATCCCTGGACCACCGGGTGTGAAATGAGAAACATATACAGTAATCATTTATTTGGTAAAACTTTCTATAAGAAAACATAAGAAGTCTCGAGTGTCGGTTCTTTGAACATCTTCAAGACAGAGATTTTACACTCTCTTAGTGTAAGTTTCTGGGTAACATGTTGAACTACTTCTTTTTTTGTCTAATTAATTTCAAGAGAGAGAAAGCACTAGGGTTGTACTGACCAATTTGTATCTCTGCCATTGAAGTACACAGCATAAATTAGAATTTCTAGTTCCAGTGTGAAGCACAATTCCCACACAAGCTGCATTTTACCACGTATTACATCATTTGACATTGACAGGTTATTTAATTGCTGAAAGTCTCACCCTTTAGCTGTTAGAGTATCTTTGGAAACTTTACATTGTGTCATTAAACGTTTACAGGTTCTTCCAGCATGTTATATGACCAGGTCACTATTATCAATTTTGGCTTAGGACCTGTTTTAAACTGTGCTAACAAAAACACATACCATATCTCAAAGTAACATGGATTTTATTAGGCAGAAAATCATACAATATAAACCCAGCTGGGGCTAATGATCCTTCCATCACATCTGATGCAATTTCCAAAGTGTCAAGCAAATACAGTAGCTTAGATGTATATACTTTTATAATTAAGAACCTACATTTAAAAATAATAATAATATGTTGTTGTTGATGTTGTTGTTTTTGAACAGAGCTTACCTGTTGTAATGTTTACGCTTTCGATTTCTGTGGTGTTGTCTATTTGGAAACTACTGATGGACTCCAATGATGATTTGATTCGCTCAAACAAAATCGCGTGTGACACATTCACCTCTATGATTACAATGTATTCTAGTATATCCGTGTTCACTGGAAATGAAAATGTGATTTTGGTCATTTTGGTGTTGAGTGTGAAAAGAAAAAAACAGACATAGATATAAATATAATATATAGAATTTCTTTAAAATCATATAGCAGGATTTTTATACATAATTTTAATGAACTTTTATTTACCGTCTCGTTTTTCCCGTAAGTGATCCATTTCTCCATCTGTGTAGCTAAACTGAATTTTGACGGTAAGAATTTATTAGGCAAAGTTCCATTATAATTGTTACCATAATAATAATGTTTATGTTTATCACATATAACCTTTGTAGTCTTTATTGCTGTAAAAATCTGAAATTTAACTTTATTTGTTACTGAAATTTAATATTACAAATAATTCAGTTAAAGAAGTCTCAGGAATTTGAAAGAAATTTAAAAATTGTCATCAGTTTGTATATGTTTATTCCATAGCCTTTACTTCTAGTAATAGCAATACCGACTATGCAAATCATATCATATGTTTTGCATAGTCCCGTCCCCCCCCCTCCATATATAAAATTAATTTTAAGTACTTTTTGTACAGTACATGGAATCCGGAATACTTACAGATTGTAAATATGTAAATAGCAGCACTTATATGGCACTTTTTAACCTTTGTAGTTATACAAAGCACTTTACACAGTTTCATTTAAACTAATTCACCCATTCATACCCACACTCACACACCAATCGTAGCAAAGCTGTCATGTAAGGTGCTAGCTTGCCATAAGGAGACACTGGAAGTTCAGTGCCTTGCCCAAGGACACTTCAGCTTGTGGAGTCATCCGGGCCGGGAATCAAGTGGCCAGCCCTATGATTAGTGGACAACTCGCTCTTTCACCTGAGCCACAGCCGCCCACAATTATTTATTTGTATGTACAGAACTACTAATCAAGTCACTCTTCAAATCTACTGGTAATTTAGACACTATTGTCTTTAGGCAAATTCATTTAGATGTAGAAATCTTTTATAATGCCTGGTTTACTTCTTAACTCATATTTCAGTTTTAAAACATTACCTCTGCAATCATGTCTGAAATTTCAGGGAGTCCTTGTGAGTTCACCACTTGCATATAAATGAGCAGGATGGCAAAGAATCTAAGGAAACATTCTGGCCTTTTCCCTGTAAAACAAAGATAAGAAATAAAATTGTAGCCTTGCAGGGTAATTTTCACATAAATGTATTAAATGTTGTTCTAAGTCAGTGTATGTTTATTCGAGAACCGCTGAATCTTTATACTTGACATTATTCAGAGTCCCAAATGTATCTTTTGCTGACTTTGCACATAACCCTGCTGCTGAAGAAACTCAACTGTTTCTGAGAATTAAGGTGAACAGTAGCCTAAAGTTCTTGGTGTTCGTGTAGCTAGTTTTCTAATCTTGGTCTTGAAATTGTCTGTTATCATTGGAACAATATCATTAAGAAACTTGTTTTTATGGTTACCACTCCCAGTAATGACTAACAACTCACTGTGTATAGCTCTACCAGCCGTTTCTGAGAAATACATAATGATGCATTTAGAGTTAAAAGCTTGTCAGGGCAACAGCATTATATAACCAAACATACAGCACAATCATATGTACATTTAACAGATTACAGCACTCGTGTTTAGTAAAAACCCAATGCTGATCCCAATGCTGAATGTGATAATGGACACTAATATGAATAAGTAACCAACATAGAGACTGGTCATGACAAGATATAGGATGGGCTCTTGTATGCCTTCAACTGAATTTCCAGCAAAACACATCAGCTTTGATTCCACTAAGTCTCAATAGATTGCATGAACAAAGGCCTACATGAACTGCATGTGGTACCAAACACCAAAATGGCTGTACATCAGCACAGTAATAACAGGCTATATCAGAGCAGTATACACTATTAGGCCTCCCACACCCAAGATATGCACTACCGGCACAACCATCTGAAGAAAAATGTGTTAAATGTCCCTGATACTCCTGACAGCCAGTCAGACCCTGATATGAACCTCTAACACTAGATACCATATAGTTAGATCATGAGTGTCATATCACAGCAAACCAGTGGCTACATTTTCCATCCTGCACTGTGGCCTACAAACATGGCTGCCAGGGACCACAATAAAAAAAAAATAGCACACATGTTTAGACCACCACTTAACTAAGTGAGGGAGACAGTCATCAGCCTGGAAATGCGACAGCACCACAGATATCAGGTGCAAGCAGGTGCATTTTCAACATTTTAAAAATTCATATATCCATACGATATTGTTTTCATAAAAATCAAAAAAGTTTATACATTTGGTATTACTTACCTATTAACCTATTTCAGTTAGGTTCATGCTGTAATGTGGGACAGATGATTAGCTATTGCTTGTTACCGTATAGTCTATAGATACAGGTGCATATCAAAAAAGTATGAATATTATTGCAATATTTTGAGACCTGTTGATTGTCTAAGGTAGGACTGGCTTCTGGTGCCAAATAGATGTTAACAGCTATCGATATGTTCTTACCATTTTCTTTTCAATTTCAGCTCAAACAAACAATCTCCAGTTTCATTTCTGCCGATTATTTCTACCTTACATTTTTACTGAACATTTCTGCTGAACATTTTTTCTGAATATTTTTTTTTTTAGATTGCATAGTTTTAACTGAATTAAAAATTTCTTCAAGAGAGAGAGAGGAGTCCAGTTGCATGGCAGTATTCGAATCAATAACAGGTTTACAAAGGTTTTGAAGAAATGCATTCACTTTAGTATGGTCTGTAGGAAATTCAGGTTTATAAAGCAAA
This sequence comes from Ameiurus melas, assembly GCA_012411365.1. Lineage (NCBI taxonomy): Eukaryota > Metazoa > Chordata > Actinopteri > Siluriformes > Ictaluridae > Ameiurus > Ameiurus melas. Next base: position 27,191,045 of record CM022763.1, on the reverse strand, counting down.
GAGTAAAACGATTTACAAGTAGCATTATTTCTACGGGATCTGTAATGACAATATTATAAGTGTTTTTAATACTAGGTATGAGACGGGAAATGGCCTGTTGCCATAGCTGATGTGCCAGTAAACGACTCGGCTTATTCATAGTATGTTCATATTATGTTAATGTTCATAGTATGAACCACGAGTACGTAACAATAAGCGTGCTGCCTCTTTAATCAAAATAAGATTAAATTCTGTGTGTAAGTCTAGATGCTGTTTAAGATGTTCTGGAGAGGGGTTCAATGCATATCTCTGATCGAGGTTAATTATCGCAGATGTGAGTTCATTAACCCTAGCAGTGCGCTTTTTATTACAGAGAGAGAAGTAAGAAATAATCTGCCCTCTGATATAGGATTTAAGTGTCTCCCATAACAATGAATAAGAGGTGGGGTCATTCTGATTGAAGAAAAGAAAGTCATCAATAGAAGTTTAAATGAACTCACAGAATTCACTGTCTGCTAAAAGAAGAGAATTAAATCTCCAAGGCAGTCGGCTACGTTTAAAAATAGAATATCTAATTGTAGAGGAGCATGATCAGAAATTACAATACCCAGATAGTCAGAAGAAACTACACAAGAATCAAGAGTGCTGACTATAAAAACATAATCAATCCTCGAATAGGAATGATGCACCTGAGAGAAGAAAGAAAAGTGTTTAAGAGAGGGGTTACGAGATTTCCAGGGATCAACGAGAACGTTCTGACACATAATATCTGAAAATGTTTTAAACATAGCAGATTGATTCAGAGTACGGGGATTAGATTAGACCGATCTAAGTTTGGGTCAAAAACACAGTTTAAATCTCCCCCAAAAATCAACAGGTGAGTATTTAAGAAAGGGAGATTGCTCAACAATCTATTAGCAAATCATTGATATGTTCTTAATCTAATGTTGTTAATAGGCATCTACAGCCCTGCATCATAATTTGTTGTTATATAGTGGATTGTGCGTGAATTTATATTTGGGAACTGTACACAGTTGTGGGCCGCTCTGTGTTTCAATGTCCCGGGCTGTTTTTCAGTCCTGGTCTGACCCTGGTGTTCAATAATCACTGGAACCGATACAGAATTCATCAATAATTAATCAGTGACTAATTATAAATTAGGTACCATAACTGAAGCATCATTCATTCACAAATGAATTATCTTCTAGCCTGTAAGCTAGCCATTGATTATCTGTTGTGTAGTCAAGTGGGATTTGTTCATTTGTATAGATGTACTAGACCCAACTAAAAATATGCTAAATATATTACAGTGCCTGTCAAAACGAGCAAATCTTGAATAAAAAGATATCCGGTAACTTTTATTTGGACATAAAATGTTTATTCAATGGATTCGTCCTGTTTTTGACCTCTGCTTAAGTCCTTGCCTATTATTCAGTCATTGTTCAGTCATTACAGACTACAAGATTATTCAGTAACCAAAGTGAAGCTAAAAGGGAACAATATGTACCTGAACCTGCTGATGGGTATTTAAAGGGTTAATCCTTTTATAGTGGAACTGTCATAAATATATTATGGCAACATTTAAACCTAGTGAGAGTGGTTGATGGTAGATACTGCCATACATGTCTTAAATGGTTAAAATAACAAAGCTACTGTCTGGAATCCACCTAAAATGCTTTTGCATGACGCACTTCTCAATTTATAGATCATGTGGTGATTTTACTATATTTCCTCATCCTCTATAGAAATTAATTCCTGTCTTACAGCCGATATGCAGAAAACCGCAACAACAGGAACATACACTACTGGCTTTGAAGAGCAAATTTACCTGAGTTACCATTTAGATTGATACGCCCTGGTGCATTTATACAAACAATGAGTGACAGGAAGCACAAGTCGATCTGGTTAGAAAAATTATCCAAACAGGCTTCTGTATGAAGAAACAAACTCCAGATGGGATACCAATTAATTGTAGGACACCATGCATACAAACAATCAGACCTAAGGACAATTTAGGGTAATCAGTCCATCTACTGGAATGCTTTTTGGGATACACCTAGGGCTGTAGTCAAGACTGCATTTGTCAAGTCCAACATCAGGACTAGCCAAGATGGAGTCAAGACCAAGGGAGTAGAGATCAAGTCTATATGAAAATGAGATCAAATAAACTGTAGTTTATTTTTGCCTATAGAAGTCTGCTTTGTCATTTCTATAACCAGACAAACTTGTGAGACCAAAAACCATCAATTGCTTTTAGAGGCCAGAGCTTTACTTCAACTAGTTTGCTTCATTCATGTATTATGTTTACGATTAGGCTGTTTAAAAAATATATATATATTTCTTGTCAAACTTTGTGTGTGTAAAAAAAATAAAAATAAAAACACAAGCATTATTATTTTTTTTACTTTTAAATGAGGCCAGAACCACATTTAGTAAGACTATTGCCCACAGTTGAGACAAGTCCAAGTACAAATTCCAGTACACCATGTTCTGATTTGTGTGTATTCTCTGTCAGCTTTGGATAGATATAATTGTTTTTAAACTTGTTCTGCAGCCTACCTGTCCTAACAGATACTAGTCAAGTGGAACAATAACATATTTGGAAATACCATCTAGATTCAGAAGTTACTGAAACTTATGTCTTTAGAACAGAGAGGGAACTTAGCAGGGATCCAGCACAAATGATTTCACACAGAGTATAACTTGGACCTTGCTCCTCCTGCAAACACGGTGAGTTGAGTTGATGCCAAAGAGCTCCATTTTGGTCTAATCTGACCACTTTCACCCAGTTGTCCTCTGGTGGTCAGATGAGACCAAAATGGAGCTCTTTGGCATCAACTCAACTCACCGTGTTTGCAGGAGGAGCAATGCTGCCTATGACCCCAAGAACACCATCCCCACCGTCAACCATGGAGGTGGAAACATTATGCTTTGTGGGTGTTTTTTTCCAATAAGGGGACAGGACAACTTCACCGCATCAAAGGGATGATGGAAGGGGCCATGTACCGTCAAATCTTGGGTGAGAACCTCCTTCCCTCAGCCAGGGCAGTGAAAATTTAAAGTAATTACTAAGTCATTACCAAGTACTAAGTCATGTTTTACAGCGGGGTATTTCCCTCATTAAAATGCAAATCAATTTATAACATTTTTGACATGCGTTTTTCTGGATTCTTTTTTGTTATTCTGTCTCTCACTGTTCAAATTAAACTACCATTAAAATTATAGACTGATCATTTCTTTTTTAGTGGGCAAACGTACAAAATCAGCAGGGGATCAAATAGTTTTTTCCCTCACTGTATTAACTGAATGATCACATATCCCCACAGCCCCACACTCCAAAATTTTGTGGAAAACCTTCCCAGAAGAGTGGAAGTTATTATAACCACAAAGGGGAGAGTAAATCTGGAATGGGATGTTCAAAAAGCACAATTGAATGTGAAGGTCATTTGTCATATAGTGTATTTACTGTTCTTGAACAAATTTCCTCAAGGTTTTTGTATGATGGTATTGGAGAGTCACTGTTGTCTTTTTACTTCTTTTTCTTTTTCTTTTTCTATTTTTTTTCCTCCTCATATTATCATTATTACTATTTCTACTATTTCAGTTGTTAAATGAACAGCATTACCCCATTACATATTTAGCTGTCCTAATTTTTGATAGTAGGTTTGTATAAGAGAATGGGAGGAAATAAAGATGGACTTCTCTTAAAGAATAGTTCATACTAAAATTATGTTTATTGTGATACGTCTGATCAAATTAACTATAGACTTGATATTTCAAGAGTTTTTCTTCTATTTCCACGAGAAGAAAAATTTTACATCAAATGAATTGGTAGAGCACAACCCTTTTGCTTCCAGTAAGTAATTACAATCCAAACAAGTCTGACATCTTTCCTTCTACTCAAACAAACACACTTAAATGTAAATGGTTCCTTTGTAGCAAAATGTCCTTTTAAATCATTAGTAAAGATGCATTTCTAAAAATATGTAACTTACCGTTATTAGCCATTATGCTCAGGTAGATTTTAGACTTCATCTGGTGTCTCTTTGGTGTCTCTGTGTAAAATTCCATGTCACAGGTGAACCTATTGCATTATACTGTACTGCATTCCTTCTGAACTACTCCATGGCACTGCCTTTGTTTAAATAAGCATTTCCACAGCCAATTAAAAGTTTCTACTGTTTCTCCAGTAGAATACTATATTATCACAGCAGAAAAATTACGTCAGCAAGTGAAATTATCATAAATACTGTCCAGTCAGACTTATCTAAAGTTTCATCATCACCATTATTATATTTGTTTGATTGTTTGTTTGTTAGTCTGTTTTGTTTTGTGTCCTTTTTGGAAAAGGCCATTCATCGAATAAGAGGTCGATTAAAATTAAACTGTTCGTCAATCTGAGAACATTCAGGTGCCTTTTGGCAAACTCCAGGCGAGCTGTCATGTGCCTTTTACTGAGGAGTGGCTTCCATCTGGGCACTCTACCATTCAGGCCTGATTGATGGAGTTCTGCAGAGATAGTTGTTCTTCTGGAAGGTTCTCCTCTCTCCACAGAGACACGCTGGAGCACTGTCAGAGTGACCATCGGGTTTTTGGTCATCTTCCCAACTAAGGCCCTTCTCCCCTCAGTTTGGCCAGCTATAGGGAGAGTCCTGCTGGTTCCAGGCTTTTTTCATTTATGGATGATGGAGGGCACTGTGCTCATTAGGAGCTTAAATTCTGCAGAAACTTTTCTGTACCCTTCCCCAGCTCTGTGCCTCGATACAATCCTGTCTCGGAGGTCTCCAGACAATTATTTGGACTTCATGGCTTGGTTTGTGTTCTGACATGCATTGTTAACTGTAAGACCTTATATAGACAGGTGTGTGCCTTTCCCAATCATGTCCAATCAACTGAATTTACCACAGGTGGACTCCAATCGAGTTGTAGAAACATCTCAAGTATGATCAGTGGAAACAGGATGCACCTGAGCTCAATTTTGAGTGTCATGACAAGGCTGTGAATACTTAGGTACATGTGCTTTTTTTGTTTTTTATTTTTAAGAAATTTGCAAAGATTTCAAACAAACTTCTTTCTCGTTGTCATTATGGGGTATTGTTTGTAGAATTTTGAGGAAAGCAATTAATTTAATCTATGTTGGAATAAGGCTGTAACATAACAAAAGGTGGGGAAAGTGAAGCGCTGTGAATACTTTCTGGATGCACTATAGCATGGAGTGAATGAGTATGAGATTGGCAACAGGTGTGTGTGATTAGAATTCTGGAGACGGTGAACGTGTTTGTGTGTGGGAAGTGTAGTTTTCTCTGTGATATGACATGCTTACTGTACATAATTTAATTTGACACTTGTTTAAATTAAGTTTAATATACAGTTGCTGTAAAAAGTCTACACAACCTTGTTAAAATCCCAGGTATTTCCAAACCTTTTCTACCATTATTACGAAATGTTAACTTATTAATTAAAGTGAAGAACAATAAGATATATTTTAGGGAAAATGAAAAAAAAAAGTACTATAACCCAGTTGCATAATCGTGCACACCCCTAAGCTAATACTTACAGTGGTGCTTGAAAGTTTGTGTAGAATTTTCTATATTTCTGCATAAATATGACCTAAAACATAATCAAGTCCTAACAGTAGATAAAGAGAACCCAATTAAACAAATGAGACAAAAATATAAATACTTCGTTATTTACTTATTCAGGAAAATGATTCAATATTACATATCTGTGAGTGGCAAAGGTATGTTAAAATTCATTATATGGTGTGCACCCACTCGTGCAGCAATAACTGCAACTAAATGTTTCTGGTAACTGTTGATCAGTTCTGCACATCAGCTAGGAGGAATTTTAACCCGTTCCTCGAAACAGAACAGCTTCAACTCTGGGATGTTGTTGGGTTTCCTCACATGAACAGCTTGCTTCAGGTCCTTTCACAACATTTTATTGGATTAAGTTCAGGACTTTGAATTGGACATTCCAAAACATTAACTTGTCTAATAACTATTCTGCTTTAACCATTCTTTGGTAGAATGACTTGTGTGCTTTGGGTTGCATTGATTTACCGCCGCCATCATGTTTCAAAGATGGGATAAGTTTCTTATGCTGGAATGCAGTGTTTTTCTTCAAATATAATGTTTCTCATTTAAACCAAAAATTCTACTTTGGTCTCATCCATTCACAAAACATTTTTCCAATAGCCTTCTGATCTTTAGCAAACTGAAGACAAACAGCAATGTTTTTTGGAGAGCAGTGGCATCCTCCTTGCACAAAATTGTTGTTCAGTGTTCTCCTGATGGTTGACTCATCCATCCATCTTCTACTGCTTACTCCTTCTTCTGGGTCGCGGGGGAACCTGGAGCCAAACGGGCACAAGGCAGGGTACATCACAGGGCACAATCACACACACATTCACACACCCATTCATACACTATGGACACTTTAGACTGGGGGAGGAAACCCCTGCAGCATGGCGGGAATTGAACCCCGGACCCTGTAGGTGTGAGGCAAACGTGCTAACCACTAGGTGGATTCATGAATTTTAATATTAGCCAATGTGAAAGAGGCCTTCAGTTGCTTAGAAGTTACCCTGGTTTCCTTTGTGACCTCAGGGATTATTGCATGTCCTGCTCTTGGTCTTTGTGGATTGACCACTGCTGGGGAGTGAAAACACCTTATATTGTGCATTCAGAATGTATTCATTCACTTTTTATGGTGGTGTCATCTTGTGGTAAAATGTATTTTTTTCCTTCCACAATGTACACTCAGACCACTATGACAATTCACATTCTTGCACACATATTAAAACTAAAAACTGAAATACCACATCAATATACAGTGGGGAAAAAAAGTATTTGATCCCCTGCTGATTTTGTACGTTTGCCCACTGACACAGAAATGATCAGTCTATAATTTTAATGGTAGGTTTATTTGAACAATGAGAGACAGAATAACAACAAGAAAATCCAGAAAAACGCATGTCAAAAATGTTATGAATTTATTTGCATTTTAATGAGGGAAATATGTATTTGCAAAACATGACTTAGTACTTGGTAATGACATGTAAATTTTCAATGCCCTGGCTGAGGGAAAGTGGTTCTCACCAAAGATTTGATGGTACATGGCCCCGTCCATTGCCCCGTCCATTTCTAGTAGCAAAACTAACTAGGAATAAAACCACTACAGAGAGAAACACTCAATCATTACATAGCAGTGATGATTTCATCAAATTTTTCATTTATAAAATTGAAAATATTAGATGTGAGATAAAGGCCATTAAATTACAACCGGTCAGTAATTTAACAAACCGATTAGATGACAATGTGGCAATATCGGATCAATGTTTAGTGTTTTGGTCCGCTTATAGAGACCGAACTAGCTACACTAATCTCATCAGCCAATTCATCAACTTGCATACTAGATCCTGTACCTACATGTTTGTTTAAACACATTTGTCCAGGAGTAATTAAGTCACTTTTAAATATAGTAAATTCTTCCCTAACCACTGGCTATGTACCTAAATCTCTTAAATTAGCAGTTATTAAACCATTAATAAAAAAACCTGACCTTGACCCGTCCAAATTGACCAGCTATAAACAAATATCGAATCTCCCCTTCATCTCTAAGATTTTAGAAAAGGCTGAAGCAAAGCAGTTGTGCTCATACTTAGATAGGAACAACATTTATGAAATGTATCAGTCAGGATTTAGACCTCATCATAGTACAGAGACAGCTTTAGTCAAAGTAGTAAATTACCTTCTTCTGACCTCTGATCAGGGTTGTGTCTCGCTGCTTTTGTTACTCGACCTTAGTGCAGCTTTTGATACTATAGATCACACTATTCTCCTTGATAGATTAGAAAATGTTGTTGGGATTAAGGGAACAGTCCTCTCCTGGCTCAGGTCTTATCTGACCGATCGTTATCAGTTCGTAGATGTAAATGGTGATTTCTCCATGCGTACTGAGGTTACTTTTGGAGTTCCACAGGGTTCTGTTTTAGGCCCACTGCTTTTCACTTTATATATGTTACCCCTCCCTAGGACAAATTATTCGTAAACATGGAATTAGGTTCCACTGTTATGCTGATGATACACAGCTGTATGTTTCAGCGAAGCGAGAGGACAGACAGAAGCTTAGTAAAGTTGAGGATTGTGTAAAGGACATTAGACGATGGATGTTAACCAACTTCCTTTTACTTAATTCTGATAAAACAGAAATACTTTTATAAGGCCCACGTGTAGCTGGAAGTAATCTTTCTGACTACACAGTAACTCTGGATGGTATTTCTGTTTCATCATGTACAACAGTTAAAGACCTCGGAGTGATTATTGACTCCAGCCTATCATTTGATGCTCATGTAGATAATATTACTAAGATAGCTTTCTTTCATCTCAGAAATATTTCTAAGATAAGAAACATATTGTCACTACTGTAAAATTTCGCATTAAGTTTAAAATGCTTTTATTAACCTATAAAGCACTACACGGTCTTGCACCACAATATCTAAGCAACCTTTTGGTTTTATATGATCCGCCACGCCTACTCAGATCAAAAGGTGCAGGCTATTTGACATTACCTAGAATAGTGAAGTCTTCAGCAGGGGGAAGAGCCTTCGCTTATAGAGACCCACAGTTATGGAACAGTCTTCCTATTAGTGTTCGGGACTCAGACACAGTCTCAGTGTTTTAGTCTAGGCTTAAAACATATTTGTTTACTCAAGCTTATCCTGACTAGATTATATCTCACTACTTCATAGTCCTAATAATCGTTTTTCTCCCTCTCTCTCTTTTTGCAGAGCCACACACGAATTTATGGAGATATTGGAGATCCAGATCCCTTCCGCCTCTGGATGAGCCCAAATCTTCTGCTGGGACTACGGCTGCTCCTAAGGCCATACTTACTTCTCATTTTCGCATTATCTGTGTTACTTTCAATTCTGTGTTACCCAGATGAGGATGGGTTTCCCTTCTGAGTCGGGTTCTTCTCAAGGTTTCTTCCTCAAAAAACATCTTAGGGAGTTTTTCCTTGCCACTGTCACCACTCAGTGGCTCGCTCAGTTGGGATAAATTCCATTTGTTTTATATCTGTTTGTCTCTGTTTGTCTGTTCCTGTTTGTCTCTGTCTATCTGTTTCTGACTGTTTATACCTGTTTGTTATTTCTGTAAAGCTGCTTTGAGACAATGACTATTGTAAAAAGCGCTATACAAATAAAATTGAATTGAATTGAACTTACAGGATGTGTGTGCTGCTGCAGGGTGTTCTACGAAACACACATTCATTTGATATTCATTCCGCCTCGTACTCTAGTGTCTGTACAATTGGCTGTACTATTGGTATGATGGAGTGGTTATTCTCATTCCCATACTGTTATGCTAAGCGCAACGTGGAGTTCACTTTGAAAGGGAATGCATCACACGCATCCATCCTTCCATCCGTCCATACGCTCTGAGCAGCACGATCGATCAATCGGCTTGGAGCAGCACAATGGTGCCACTATCCAAGAGAGACTGTCTCTTTTTGAGAGAAATGGGTGTTTAAACTGTTAAGAAAGTTTGTCAGTGTTAGTAATTATGACTGATATGTACAGTACAGTAAATGTGAAATGAAATTTGTCTTGGATGTAGTCCTTTTCTACTACTAATAATATAATCAATCTATTTATTTGTAAGTCGCTTTGGATAAAAGCGTCTGCCAAGTGAATAAATGTAAATGTAAGACAGATGTATAAATGGAGATTAGGGTCATTTTGAGATGTCCTTGAAAGATTGAACTTGAACTTTAATTGTTGACTCTTACTGTTCTAAAGCTGGGACACCCTCTTGTGGGTAAGTCCGGTGTGACAGGTCATACAAGGAAAACTGAAAAAATATATATAATAAGAAAGGGTTGTTGTATTGTGTGAAGTGGTTAATTTAAATTTCTCTAGTTTGAATTTAATTTGGAATAAGAAACATTTCCAGAGAGAGCTTAATGTCTGAACCTGAACATAACCTAACTTAATTAAATAGAATAAACCACATAATGTAAATAATAGTTCATTGTTGAGATGTATTTATTTAAAACACAGCAACAGTAACAAAATCCAGCCCCAAATCCAAAATTGAAAGTTTTTAAACAGACAGGTCAACTCTTGAAGAAAGACAGGCAACCAAAATGTAATCCAAGACACAAAGGTTAAAACAAAAATGCAAAACCAAACAGATCACACACTTAAACCATGACTCAGAAATGCATAGCAGAGAATAACTCATCAACCCTTTAGGCATTGTATTTTGAATGTGATTGGCTGCAGGTGAGCGTGGTTTGGTCTTTGGTTCTATAAATCCAGGTTAGATGATGGACTGTTCCCTGAGGTTACCGTGACAGTAAGTCATGAAACATACTTTGTGTAAAGTAAATCTGGGAAGTTCTAATCACAATTTTTGGTAGAAACAATTGTTTTTCTTAGTGACACATAAATATCCATTTAACCATAACTCATTGCACATACTGTATCTGTATTGGACCAGCTTGTTAGTGGGATGTTATTTAAAAAACAGGGTCATGTTCAAAAAATTGGTGCATTCTGGCAATTTAACACAAATGCCTGTGTGTGAAATCTTCAAAGTGAAGTTACGAGATTATTCAAAGTAAATGACAGTTAATGAATGTAGTTAAGATATTAATTAAGATCCAGGCAATTAGTAAATCAAAAGATGAACCTGATACCAAACTTACATTTTTTGGAGAAGAATAAGGAATAAAATATCTCATCACTGTATAGGTGCAGTATCAAACAATGAAGATAAATTTGAAGAGTTTTAAAAATCTTTTGATATATATATATATGTATATGTATGTATGGAAAAGCTGAATGTTTTTGGGCTGTCGGTCCATCTGGCTGTCACGAATCCTTGTTAGGCTGGTATCTCTAGAATGATTGGTTGAATGTTTTTTGTGAAATATATGGAAATACCATTGTAACCAGCCAATGAACTATTAAAACAATGTCAAAGCAGATTAAACTGTATGAAGTATATTTAAGGGTATTTCAGGCATGCAAACTACCAAGAAGGACTAGCCTTGTTTGCATCCCTGTCAAGTTCTACTTGTTTATTTTTTATTTTTTATTAATTCATTTTCATTTTCTTATATATTAACAACAACCACTTAAACAATGAAAAGCTTTTCTTATTTTGCATGCAAATGTACTGTATAATGTATGATGTTTGCAGTTAAACAGACTCTTATTACATGGGCCTAGCAGCGTAGCTGTCATTAGCTGTATCTGAGTTGCTTGAAGAAATTCTCGATACATTGTACACATCTGAAAAAGAACAAAATATTAGTGCCAATACCATTCAGATACAGTTTGGGAAATAAGTATTGAACGTGTCAACATCTTTTTTAGTAAATACGTTTCCAATGAGGCTGTTCACCTGAAATTGTCACCAGCATTTGGTATTAACTCAAGAAATCCACACATATAAAGAAAGCCACACATTAAAGTACATAAATGAAGTTATGTATAATAAAGGGGAATGACACAGGAAAAAAGTCTTGAACATGTTAACTGAAATTTATTTAATACTTAGTGGAGAAGCCTTTGTTTGCAATGACAGCTGCAAGACACTTCCTGTATTAAGAAATTAATGGGCTGCAGTATTCAGGTGTGATTTTGGTCTATTCTTCTAAACATATTGTCTTTAATTCTTGTTCATTTGGACCCAAGTCAGGTCAGGTCGTCTTAGCCATTCTAAAACCTTGATTTTTTTTCTCTGAAACTAATTGAGAGTTTCCTTCAACCATCCAAAGCTGTATGCTTTGGATCGTTGTCCTGCTGGATGGTCCACCCATGTCTCATCTTCATCATCGTTGTGGATGGCAGCAGATTCTTCTCAAGAATCTCCTGGTAAAGGGGTCCATTGATTGTTCCTTCAATTATACGAAGTCTGCCAGTGCCAAGTGATGAAAAACAGCCCCACACCATGATGCTTCCACCTCCAAACTTCACTGTTGGTATAGTGTTTTTTAGGGTGATGTGCAGTGTCATTTCTTCTCCAAACATGTTGTGAAGTATGACAGCCAAAAAGTTCAATTTTTTCTCTCGTCTGACCAGACTACACTCTTCCAGTATTTCATAGGCTTGTCCAAATGATTTCTAGCAATCTTTAAACAATCTTCGACATGCCTTTTCTTTAGTAATAGAGGCCATGGTAGTGGAGTGCATTGCCTATTGTTTTCTCTGTGACGATGGCACCTGCTGCCTACAAGTGTTTCTGGAGCTCTTTCCAAGTGGTCCTTGGCTCTTGGGCTACTCTTCTAACTATTCTTCTGACTCCCTGGACAGAAATTTTGCGAGGAGCTCCTGTGCGTGGCTGGTGGATGACGGATTGATGTTACATTTACATTACATTTATTCACTTGTCAGACGCTTTTATCCAAAGCGACTTACAAATAAGTAAAGCGATATATCAAGCAGAGAACAATACAAGTAGTGCTACTATACAAGATCCATTAATTGAATACCAGAGGAAGCAAAGTGCAGAGTAGAGGTGTAAGGGTGTTGTGTTTTTTTCTTTTCTTTTTTTTCCCCTATGAGTTGGTTAGGTGTTCATGGAGAGGTGGGTCTTTAGCTGTTTTTTGAAGATAGTGAGAGATTCTGCAGTCCGGATTGAGATCGGATGTTGCTTCCACTTGTGGATAATCGCCCCAATGGTCCTTACTGGAGGATTCAGAAGTTTTGAAATACATCTGTATCCGATTCCATCAATATATTTTTCAATAATAAGGTTGCGAAGGTCTTGCGAGAGCTCTTTGCTTTTACCCATCATGAAATGTTTCTTGTGTGACACTTTGGTAATGAAAAGCCTTTTATAGACCATCAATTTACTAATCCAGCTGATATTAATTTGCACAAATAGGAGGTATAATTATTTACGGATTTCAGCTGGTTCCTTGACTTATGTTGCCTTAGAGAACTGATTTTTCTTAGTGTCTTTAATAGATTGTTCCTGTGTCATTCCACTTCATTGCACATAACTTAATTTATGAACTTTAATGTTGTGAATTCTTTATATTTGTGGAATTCTTGAGTTATTGAGCAATGGATGTCTGGTGAAAATTTCATGATGATATGTAATTTAAAGTATAAGTTCAATATCTACATCAACACTGGGGAAATAATTTAAACATATAGTGTCATTAATTTATAGGAGGTGGGGACAGGGGACATTACCAAAGATTTTTTTTCAGTTAAAAACCTGCCCAGTGAGCAGTTTATATAATACAATATTTGTGTTCTTTTATACAACATGGGCATATAATTAGCAGTTCATACCTATATATCAGCCTATGGTCCTATTGTGTCAATTAAAATTCACACCGATTATTGGAGTAAAAATATAAATTAACAAACTTTATTAAATTATGTACGTTAGCTGTATTATAAACTATAGCTGACTCCTGATTTTTTTATATAGTTTTCTTGATAAAAAAGAAAGTATGCCTACATGTCAGTCATGTATGTAGAATGGGCTTTACGTCATGAATATAAGGATGCTCATGAAAATTGCTGTCCATGTTAAACAGCAATGCATTACAGATATGATAAATAAAGAGCAGATTTTTTTCAATGCCTGAGCACTCATTTAACAATATTTGCAGCAAAAATTAAAACCATGTGTAAATATAAATTTTAAACAATTTAATACTAATAAATACCTTAAAGTTAGACCAATTTAGACATTTTGAAGGTCGACTCAGACCACGTAATAGTAATTCACAGTCAGACCTGTGTCACAGTTCTGGGTTGCAATCAATGGGAATGTGGTAGGATTATGTCATACGCCATCTCAGATATGTCACGTTATTATGTCACAGCTTTCAACAAGAAAGACGACTGAGTACATGGTGACAGACACATGCCAGAAGTCAGTCAGTGAAAAAAGGGTGTCAAAATATATTCCTAATTTGTTTGGAAGCTAGGAATGATACTCATCCAGTTTATTATAATTGTGGAATTTTATCATTACCCAGTTGTGAAGTTTTTTTTTTTTTTAGCTATGAAAGCCTACTGATTATAGCTAGTGATTAAAAGAAGTTATGTGTGTGTGCCATCCAGCAAATTTCAAAAGTGTTCAGTAGTTCATTTTAAAATGATTAAACTGTACTACATTTGGCAGACCCCCTTATCCATAGTGACTGACATTTATCTTATTTATACAGCTGAGCAATTGAGGGTTAAAGGCCTTGCCCAAGGGTCTAGCAGTGACAGCTTGGAAGTGCTTGAACTCACAACCACCTAATCAGAATCCCAGCATCTTAACCACTGAGCTACCACTGCACTACATTTATCCAATTATTTGTTTTAATACAAACCTGAAAAGAGAGTTTGAGTTTAGTGTGTGAACATTATAATGAATTAATTAAATGTGCATATTAACATTCATTTAAGTTACATACTTCTCTGCCGTAACCTCTGAAAAAAATTAAATCCACTTGAGGATGAAGGTCCGGCACTCGTACTCTGTAATTTAGACACATCCGTCAACAACCATAATTATTAAAAGTAAAGTAAGTGTGACTTTTTTAACCAGTATATGTAGAATAAACTATATTTACCCTGGTACGGATAGAGCTTAAGTTATTCAGTGAAAACGTTCGTGCCAATGCTTCTCGAACCTGCAGCCACAAAACAGGCAATATCAAAGCATTATTTACATCTGTTTATGTGTTTTAAGTGAAGAGTTGTCGTATATTGTAATGGCCTTAGCATAATCATACCTTACTATCCAGTAATGTTCCAAACAGCAAAATAAAGAAACCCTTTAAAGAGACAAAATAATATGTTTAACATTTATTATAAATATAATTACTTTAAATATGACGTATTATCTAGAAAGTAAATGATTTATAGATTAATATTAATTAATGTGTATGCAATTAGAGTTTAAAAAAATAGATTAAAATGACTTTAGTACCTGCAGTGAATTGAAGAATGCAAACACCACATGAATCCCAAAGTTTGGTGACACCATGGTCCCAATGCCGAATCCCCACGTTAGACCAAAGAGAGGTGTTAAAATTGCTACACATCTAGCAATTACCATTAAGGGATGTTTCTCATCTGGCTGAGTGGTGGCATTAACTCCTCTCCTCAACATCTTACACAGAACCACAATAAGCACCAGGAGGTTTATAGCTACAATAGTCAGAGCAGGAATCACAAATGCCAATAGGGCCTTCGTTTTACTCCAGTTTAGCCAACAATTGTAATCTTTTTGAATGTATCCTTGACTTCCAGCTGTAGATGCCACAGTAATGACAGCTATGATTAACGGGGCTCCATAGCCAACAGTGAAGGCTATGGCCATCATTGCTCCTTTGGTCAATCTGGAAAAGACCATGAGGGTGCGGTAGAGGAGCAAGAGTGCTGACAGGAACATCCAGAAGAAAAGGGCAAGATAAAAGAAATGCATGAAGAATGTCGCTGTACTGCAGGGACCCACTCCTTTCTTTACAACTGCTGCTCCAATGATGAAGCATATGTTCGCAATCAGAAGGGAGACAGCGATGTTGACTATGGAGACATGGCGCATGTAGGATGTGTCATTTCTTGTCACTGATTTCCATATAATCATTTCAATGATGAGGCACAAAACCAAGCTGCCCAATGAAATAGCCACACCAATGTAAGTTATATAGTCTAAGACTATTGCTAAGTTTTCATCCAGGGTAAATGGTGACATCAAGATTGAAAAAGAGGTTGTGTGATTGCACTCACACGTAATTCTTTCAGTTTCATTTCTGAATTTCTTTAATTGACATCCAGTTGAGTCCCATCCCCCAATGCCATTCAGAAGATTAAAGTTCCAAAAGACACACTGAGGGTTTCCCAGCGTCTTGTTTTTGATGTCAAAAGAGAGGGAAATATTGTTAATTGTTGAGTTTGTCTCAATCAGGACTACATCTCCATTGATGCTGGTGCCAGTCTGATTGCTGTTATTGTAGGTCAGGTTTCGAACAGGTAAGACATTGTTAAAAGCTGATGAAATTATGACCGTGAGGGATGTCTTTGTACTAGTCCCTGGAATATTTATTTGGGTAGTTGAATTTTCTCCAAATGTTCCAGAAAAGGGGGCAGTGATGGAAGTTTTATTGAGAGAAGATATGTTTGTTATTATTGAGATGCTTTCATCCGTGAGTCTGCGTGCAATGCTCTCAGTTGAGTTCAGAAGTTCAGAACTGGTATTCGTTGTTGTACTGTTTTTGTTTAAAAGCACCCATGTGTCTCGTGCATCATCTGATCCAATGACATCGGTTGTTTGCAAGAAATTCTTGAAATTGAAAATAAAATAAATAAATAAATAAATACAGCACATTTGAGTCATCTAGTTTATCATGAGAAATATCTAATTACTTACTAATGAGAATGCAGAAACAACTGTTGATTCTTTTCAGCAAAAATAATTTTTATTACAGATTATATAACCTGATAATCATTGTTAAAGCAACTCCCACTTGGGTATTTACAATGTACATCTGTAGCATATAAACTAAATACAATCATATTTATTTTAAAAAAATAACTTACCGTCATAACGGGTTTGTTGATTAAAATTGTTTGTGAGACATTAGAAATGATTTTCAGTATTTCTACAATTGTTAATATGGTAGCTGGAGAATCAGTGATGTTTTGAATCTGAGATATAGCATTAGTGCTGATATTCGCCATAAATTGTGGGAGGTTTCCAACCTGTAAATTCTACAAAAGGAAAAAAAAATAATTATGAAGAAGCAAATAAAAATCACATAACTAATGTTATCCTTCATGGAAGTAAAAACAAAATCAATTTGCCTCTGCTTCATCTTTTAAATATGCAAAGATGCGCAGGACACAGTAGTCTTCTGTGGGTTGCCAGAGGTTTGATGAATTACACAGAGCTAATTGATAGCCAGCCATTTCTTTATTACAGTCACCACGGTGTACGTCTCCAAGATTTCCAGCTCCAAATATATTATCTGAGCAGCTAAATGCTACAAACAAAAGACATGAGACAGGAGTAAATTTCAGTTCCATAGTTTGGTAGGTCAATATTGTGAAAGGTTTTCCCAGACTATTTTAAATCAAAATGTATAAAATATAATTAAATGAATAATTGAATGTAGAATTACCTTTAAATCCTGAAAAGGTATAATTAACCTTATTTTTTAAATAAATTGTATTGATTTATATTTGAAATGAACATTTGATTAGAAAATGGTTGTTGGGTTCGAATTCGGCGTTCGATAGAGCAGCGGTCCCCAACCCCCGGTACCGGTCCGTGGGTCATTTGGTACCGGGCCGCACAGAAAGAATAAATAACTTACGTTATTTCCGTTTTATTTATTATCTGGATCTGAAAAATATCCGGATTCTCTCCGTTACATCCTTCTACGACTCACTCTTGACGCATGTCAAGATGCTTGTCTCGGTCACGTGATATGTTGGAACCTTACCATAGAGACCAGAGAGCGTTAGGGGGAGAGAGGATGTTACGAGGACGCTGCTAATAAAGTTGCGATTTCACATTGGATTCACATTTATTATTATATTTTTAAAATACCCCAAGGTTTTTATGCCGGTCCTATCATTTTATTTTGTTGTATCTATCCGCCACACCTTAAAGGCCGGTCCGTGAAAATATTGTCTGATATTAAACCGGTCCATGGCGCAAAAAAGGTTGGGAACCGCTGATATAATATATTTGACTTATTATACTTCGTTTCCTTATTTGTATTTTTAACTTGGTGGTTCGTTAAAATGTCTGGGAAGAATGTGAAAACCGGTAGCATTCATTCAAAACTTATAGAGCGCGCCGCGAGCGCGTCTCCTTCTCCCTGTGAACCCGCAGCCGCATCCCCGAGCGGTGACCCCAACCTTGCCGCACTCAGGCTTGAGCTGCTAGCTTTACTGAGGATGGACATCGCCGATATTTTTAAAATGGGGTTCCAGAAACATCAGGAGAATCTTCAGAAGACTCTCTGGGATGCGCTGTCTACTATTCAACTTGACCTGCAGGTCATGAAAACACAGCTGGCTAGTGATAATGTCACTATCGATGCCACCATATCATCAGTGAAAGGTACTATGGGGGAAATGGGGTACGCGCTCTCCGGTTGCACCGATGATTTAGTTCACATGAAGACTACTATCGAGTCTCTCACTGCGACCGTGACTCAATTAGAGAATAAATGTGAGGATCTGGAGTCGAGGTCATGGCGCAATAACGTTAGGATAGTCAGAGTTCCAGAGGGCGCTGACACCTGTACTACCGCTGCGGTATCTGCCTTGTTAAAAGAGATGTTTGGTCTGGAGAAGGAGCCGGTTCAGGACCGGTCCCACAGGACTGGTGAACGACCACAAGCTATTGTATGCAGATTCCACTATTACAGGGACTGTGTTGATATTTTACGCCGTGCCAGAGAGCTCCAGCGGATTAAAGTGAGGGATTTGACCATCTCCCTTTTCCCTGAGTCAAGACAGCCCGGGCCCGGGCTGCATTTAACGAGGTTCGGCGTCGACTTCGTGGTATTGAGGGAGCTCGTTATGGAATACTTCATCCAGTACTTCATCCAATCTTCGCATTACATACAACAGTGTCCAGAAGGACTTTATTTCAGCGGAGGAAGCAGAAGACTACGTTAAACTCTTAATACCGGGGTGAACTGCATCACCTACACAGTGTAGTGTTCTTTTATTTCTTTCTTTATTTATTGTTTCTATATCCTTTTTTTTTTTTGCACTCGGCCTTCCTTGCTCTACAAAATTCGAATTGCTATTGAAGATATTGCTCTGACTGGGTTAGAGTTTATTTCATTTTATTAGTT
Organism: Ameiurus melas; assembly: GCA_012411365.1. Lineage (NCBI taxonomy): Eukaryota > Metazoa > Chordata > Actinopteri > Siluriformes > Ictaluridae > Ameiurus > Ameiurus melas. The sequence goes on along the minus strand of CM022763.1, from coordinate 27,172,220 downwards.
ATTTTCTTTATAATAATAATAATAATAAATTATTATTATTATTATTATTATTATTATTATGGTTTAATGTGCTACACTGTGTAATATTGTTAGGTATAAGTCTTTAAAAGGTATGGACATTATATTTGTTAAAGTGCGCAGACTATTTATTAGATTTGAAGTCAGTAGGGGTCTTTTCTCTCACTGGAATTTTTTATTAGGTAATTTTGTTTAGCTTACTCTAGGTCCACTTTGTGGACAACCCTAGGCGTGGAACACTGCTGTCTCCCTTGTTTTATGGAGACTTTGGGTGTGTGTCCCTCTTCGGCTCCAATTGGCTATTTATATTCCTATGGTTTACTTTAATTAATGGTGCCTGTTCTTGGGTTTTATAATTTTTATATAACCAGTGACATTTTTTTCAGCTATTGAGTAGCCATGTTGAGCCTGGGGAGGGCGGGGGGATTTTCATTTTTATTATTATTTTATTTATTTATCTATTTATTTTTTATTTTTTTTATTCTCAATGAAATATTTGGGAAAGGGAAGGGAGGGGAGAAAAGGTAAATGAATCACATGAAAATGAATCACATGAATATGAATCACATGAAAGGAATTACATGTAAATGAATCACATGCATGAATATGAATCACATGAACATGGTAAATGAATCATATGTAAATGAATCACATTTAAATTAATCATGAAAATGCATAAATAGAAAATGGTTGTCATATTACTTATTTGTAATAATAATAATAATAATAATAATAATAATTAGTAATAATAATTATTATTTATCTATTTTTGTTTTTATTACCATGCTACATAAGGTGCTCTGACATTCCTAGGTTTGTTATAGATTTGGGGAGAAATGCAAATAAAAATGAATGATTACTCACCTTTGTTTGATACACTTATTGTGATGCTCTTTGAGTTGTAACTTTGAGTTGTAATTCCATTGATGGGATTTTTGAGTTTGCATGTGACCTGTTTTTCTTGTCCATCATTTTGACAATCATTTTCTTTAATTGTATAGTCACATAATATGCAGCCTGCCGGTGAACCTGTGCAGCACAATACAATTTTAAAAAACAAGGCATGCTAAAATTATTCAGTAATCAAAAGCATTGCTACTTATTAGTTTTTTGATTCATGATCTCCCACATCACATATAAAAGCTGTGTGTGTTACCTGTTGAAGGTGAGGTGCAAGAAATGTTCCACTCCACTTGATACATATCCTGAACACAACACTGCAGTGGGATTGTTGTATCCTTACATTGTACAACTTTGCTAGTACTCACTTGGATATTGGGGTAAGGTTGAATTGTAATGATTTGCCAGATAACATAAGGCATTGAGTTTACTGTAGTTGTGCATGCATATTGACCTGAGAAAGCAGAGAAGAAATTCATTATAATCTAAAAATAGAATATATGTATATAGATAGAGAGATAGAGATAGAGAGAGAGAACTGTACAAAAGTCTTAGGAAACCAATTTTTTAATACAAATATTGTCATAGGTGCCTTTTTTGTATTTCACACATTAATCTTTCAACAACAAATGAAATATTAGAGAAAAATGTTTGTATGTCATTAAAGAAAGCAACATGTTATGTAATAGATCACTTTTCAAAACAAAACAATGAAGTCTGCATGCAACAAAAAGAAAGAAATCGTTTCTTACGTTCAAAAAGTGAATTGATCAAAGTCTGCAGAAGAACTGTAGCATTTTTCAAGTCAATAAAACTTACCAGACAATTTCCTTTATGAAACTGCACAAATTGTACCCGATACTACTGATGACTTGTAAGCAAAGTGTTTTCACACCAAATATTGACTTTGTTTAGTTTATTACTATTTACTGCTATTTAAAGTATTAATGTAAAAATATATAACTTCATTATTTTTGAATGCATCTTTGTATATGTTTAACATGTACAGTATGTAGTATACTGTGCTATATGCTAACGTATATATATATATATATATACATTTTTCTTCATTATTTTTGCTTGTATTTTCTCATTTTTAAGTCGCATTTTATAAAAGCGTCTGCTAAATGAATAAACATAAATATTTTGTGCTGAGAAACAACTGAGTGGATTTCTTTGCAAGCTCGCTGTACAGTATTAATCCTTAATTAATCAAAACTGTTACGTACACTGGGGGCGGAGGCAGGTGCAGGTCAAGGTCTTTATTAATCACAAAACTTAGGATCAAAGTAAACGCGGTCTTCACCGGGAAACGAGAACATTCGAGGCATGGAAAACAAACGAGATTACTGCTCCAAACAATGCTAGCTAGGATCAACTAAGTACACGATACAAACGATAATACTGAGCGAAGTGCTCAGTCACCGAGGTATTTAAATAAAGAACATAATCACGTCAAAGCATGGACACCTGGGGGCAAATAAAGTCACTTAACCCAACAGCTCAATGCGGAAGTGAGCGAACAAAAACAAGGTCACAGTGCCATCTGTTGGCAGTGGCATAACACAAACTTTGTAAATATTTTTCCAGAGAACATAAAGGACACAAGTGCTATATTGTTGTTGTTGTTGCTGTTATAATAATAATAATAATAATAATAATAATAATAATAATAATAATAATAATAATAATAATAATAATATGGTCTGAATACTCGATGCTGGAAGGTGTGTGTTAAAACCGTATATACCACAGGTAGTTCCAGTCAGTTTAATCACTGTTCTAAATTAATGCCCTGCCTATAAACAAATGTAACCATGGTAACATCTCAAACTCAAAACAATCTCAAAACTTCCTTTTTAGTAGAGATGCCACACAGATGCAGTCAGTTCATACATACACACACACAATCTCTCTCTCTCTCTCTCTCTCTCTCTCTTTCTTTCTCTCTCTCTCTCTCTCTCTCATTCTCTACCTGTTTACTATAATTAATTCAAGTAAACTTAATCTTATCTCACTACTTTATCTGTTGATGATTTAGAGTGGACGGAATTCTAGACCTCTATGTAAAATAACTAATGAAAATGAACCATTATTTATTTTTTATCTTTTTAGTCAAATTTTGCACTACAAACATTTATTATGGATTATCTCTTACATATCTCATAAAATGTAAATGTTTTACATATCTCATAAAATTCATTCATCAATGCACACTATTCAGGAATATATTTGTCATGACCACTGTAATATGCTGATTTAACAGAATAATTTGTGACTTACCACTGTGGTCGGGAGTGACATTATCGAGTTGAAGGGTATTATTTGAATTGACTGCGATAGGTTTCCCATCCAGGGTCCATTGTATGCTATTATTTACTGGAGGATTGCAGGTCAGTGTGAGATTTGTCCCAGGATATATATTGCCACTACTTTCATATAGTCCATCTTTCACTGAAATAAAGAGCCAAGTACATCTCTAAAGTTTGTTTTTTCAAGAGCTTTGCATAATCATAGACACGTACATTATTAATATTAATTTGTAATAAATTGTATATAGCTAACAAGCCCCTACCACTTTGGCTGAATGCATTATCGCTCACATTGAATCCCTGTAAACGAAGACTACTAGCAAGGTCTTGATTTGCTGATGCCAAATCAAGGGTAGCACTTGTTGTACTGATAGTAAAGTCTGTAATCACACTGCCAGGCCTGTTAAACACAGAACATCACTGAAGACATCAGCTCTTGAAATGTTGAGTACAATTTTTCAACCACTCAGGTTTTCAATTGATAAAAATACAGATTATAATACAGATCATTCATTGGAATTTTCATTTAATTAATTTTTAAAATTTAATTTAATTATTGATGTAATTAATTTAAATAAGATTGAGATTAGAATAGATTTTTCCTAATCTGAACAGTACAGAATAGACAGGTCTAAAATATTATTATGCTGGGTTACAATAAATAACATTACCTGAAGGCAGTCACGGTTGCAGAATTGGGCTCGTAGCTATGTACATTCCTGTAGCTGTTATCAATCTAAAGGGGAAAATGGTATGTCATATTTAGTTTTAGATTAAAGTGGACTCTACTACTCTACTACAACTACTTTTAATAATAATAATAATAATAATAATAATAATAATAATAATAATAATAATAATAATAATAATAATAATAATAATAATAATAATATAACACTTACTGAACGTGAAATTTTTTGTTTATATGTTTTGAATTTTTCACTGCTCTGGTCACTGAGCGCAGAATCAAATACTTCATTTATTGTCAGTGAGAAGCTTAATACTTGGATGCCTGTGAAAAAAATACAATTGAAAAAGTAAAATACAAAAGAAAACAATATTATCTAACCCTCAAGCCTTGGAGGATGATCAATAAATAAAATTAAAGTATAATAATCACAGTCCAACTACATATATATTCAAAGTGATATAAACATTTTGTGCAGTATGTTTGTCATTGGAATAAAAACACATAAATTAAAATTATATTAGCTATATAAAGGAAAAGAACAAAGATTAAAATCATACCTGCAGTTGTTGTGGTTTGTATGGATGGTGTTGTAGTATTTCCGTTGGTTGTGGTTTGTATGGATGATGGTGCAGTTGTTCTAATGGTTGTGGTTTGTATAGATGCTGTTGCAGTAGTTCTGTTAGTTGGGGTTTGTATAGATGGTGCAGCAGTAGTTCTGTTGGTTGCTTTGGATTCTGTTGTGGTTGATAGAGGTGGTGCTGTGGTAGGAAAAATAAATCATGATTTGATAACTCATAAAAAGGCATGTTAAGTTCATTAAAAAAATCATTGGTCTAATAGTCCAATATTACCACATCCAGTACATGTAGTATTACCAGTACTACCATTACCAGTATTATCCACTAAACCAATATGTTCTTAAAGTACATTTTCAAAGACAAAATTAACTATTTGTCAGCAGATACTTAAAAAAGTAATAATGAAAAAAACTGAAACATGCTGCTTGCATAAGTATTTAACCCATTCAGACTAGGACTTGGTGGAACGACCTAGTTAGGTGATAGAACTATCCTAAGTTAGAACTTATCATAAGTTCCTACCAGCTTTGCACACTTTTTGCACACTCTACAGGTTCTACAGGTTGATTGGATGTTGTTTGTTGACAGCAATTTTCTGACTTTGACTTGACTTCCACTTGTCTTCAACAGTGCCACAAGTTGTCAATGGGATTCAGATCTGGTCTTTGACTTGGCCATTGCAGAACATTCACTTTTTTTGTTTTAACCATTCTTGCAATGCTGTGGCCTTGTATTTGGGACTATTGTCCTGCTGAAATGTGAAGTTACTCCCAAGATTTTTTTAGTGTTATTTTAGTTTGTTTTGTTTGATTTATTCATTTTTTTTAGCAGACTGAAGCAGGTTCTCTTGTAATATTGCCCTGTTTTTACTCTATCCATTCTCCCTTCAATTTTGACAAGAAGCCCAGGTCCTAAGAATGAAAATCACACCCAGAGCATGATGCTGCCAACACCGTAATTCACTGTATTGGTGGTATGGCTTGATCTTGGTCTAATCACACAAAAACACATCTTCACTGGATCACTCTCATGCATTCATGTTCCCTTTCAAAGGGAACTTCAACGTTGCACTTAGCATAACAGTATGGGGAATGCCTTGCAAGCGTGACCGGTATCTGAAGCTTGTGTAAAATCATGCCTCTACTTATAGGCCTGCCATGATCAGGTGACGTCGCATGGCACCTGTGAACCACGCCGACAGCCTTATTATCTTCAGCGAGACTGCATGTCTGTTGTTTTTTTGTTGTTTTTTTGAAGAGAATAGAGAGTGAAAAAATGAGCGAGAAAGAATTCAGAAAGTGTGTTACGCCTTGCTGCCGTTTCATCACAGGGAGAGACGGACACGCTTTCTGTGTGAAGTGTTTGGGCATAGAACATGCTACAGCAGCCCTTGAGGGGTCTGACTGTCAGCATTGTGAACGTTTCACAATTAGGCAACTACACTCTTGGCTTCTCTTCTTGTCCGAAGGGAGTTGGGTTTCAGAACCTCGCAGATCTGGGCCGGCCGCTGCCGAGGCAGCCAGCCGTCTCAGGTCCTGGGGTTCTTGTATGGATTTGGAAGAGGAGCCAGAGATGAGCTCTGTCTTCCATGTCTGACTTTCTGCCTGACTTTAGAGCTCGCGTCGTGACTCCTCCTTTCCCTATGGAAAGCCAAAACACCCTCGCTGACTCCGAGGAATCGGTAGAGTGTGCCACTGCACCAAAAACCAACAGCAGCTCTCAGGCATATAAAGAGCTGCTTGAGGTCATCACTATGGTGGTTTAGAAGTTGAATATAGACTGGCCCGGGGAAGAGGAAGAGGCTTGTAACAGGCTGGATGAGTGCTTCCTCTCCAGTGAAAGTAAACATGAAGCTCCCTCACACCACAGAAAACTCCCATTTTTTCCAGAAGTGCATGATGAGATATCACGCTTCTAGAAAAACCATACACTAGCCGTGTTTATAACCCCGCAACGTCTGATGACTTAGCCATCATGGGGAGTGAGCAGCACGGCTATGTAGCAATGCCAAAGGTGGAGGAGGAGCTTGCGAGCCACCTCTATCCATCAACGGCAGGTAATTTAGGGAGGCCAACTTCACCATCAAAGCCATGTAAAGCCACTTCGGTGTTGGTGGGCAAAGCTTATGCGGCAGCGGGTCTTGCTTGTGGGTCCCTGCATACATTGGCAGTGTTGCAGGCCTACCAAGCAGACCTGCTAAGTGAGCTAGATACTGGTGATGGAATTGGGCCAGAGGCAGTGGCAGAGATGCACCGCGCCACAGATTTATCTCTTTGGGCAACCAAACAAATGGCCGTTCAATAGGTAGCCTGGTTGTGGCAGAGAGGCACCTATGGCTCAACCTGTCAGGGATGGGGACAAAGATAAGGTCTCCTTGCTGAATGCCTCTGTTAAACCTTCTGGGCTGTTTGGTGGCGCAGTCAATGCCATCGCCGACAGGTTTCTTGAGACAATACAGCAAACGGCGGTGTTCAGCCAGTTCCTTCCCCGTCCCATTGAGTTTGAACGATTTCTACAGTGCAGAGGACAACTTTTCTAGTGGTTATATGGGATTCTACTACGATGAGGGCGTTTCTATCCCCAACACGCGTACAATCAATCCTATCAACTTTGAGCAAGATAAAGCTAGGTCTGGGCATCCCCTCCAGCCTTTACGAGACGCTGTTGGGCCTTATGGCAGAAGCAGTCAATGTCATACTGTTGGGCCTATTGCACATGAGACTGTTTCAGTGGTGGCTGAAAAGTCTGAGAGAAATCAGTGTAATGCGGCGATGCCTACATGCTCTGAGTATTTGGAGGTGCCCGCAGTTCCTAGCATCGGGTCACACTCTAGGGGCATCCCCTTACCGCAAGATGGTAATGACAGACGCAGCCCTCACGGGCTGGTGTGCAGTCTTAAATGGCTGTCCAGCTCACGGTCTTTCAAGCGGCCCTCATCTGGAGTGGCATATAAATTGCCTAGAGATGCGGGCCGTATTCCTAGCACTGAAATTCTTTCTTCATTAGTTGAGAGGTTACAGTGTGCTAGTTGTGTCAGACAACACAGCTGTGGTCTCATATATGAACCACCAGGGAGGGTTACGTTCACGCCCCCTGTTCAGGCAGCTGGAATGTAGGGGCAGACATCTTGTCGAGGCAGGGGCTGAGGCCCGGAGGTTGGAGGCTCCGTCCACAAGTGGTGGAGTCCATATGGCGGAGGTTCAGACAAGCGGAAGTGGATGTGTTCGCCTTCAAGGAGACAACACACTGCCCGCTGTGGTTTGCCCTCACTCCTCCTGCACCATTGGGGCTGGATGTCATGGTGCACACGCGGCTGAGGTCACGTATATATATATATGCTTTCCCCCGATTGCTCTGCTCCCACAAGTTCTAGCGAAAGTTCGCCAAGACCATCTACGTCTGCTACTAGTAGCACCTTATTGGCCAGCTCGAACATGGTTCTCAGAGATAATGTCCCTGTCAACAGCACTCTTTGGAAGATTCCCATCTGCAGGGATCTACTATCTCAAGCTGGAGGGCTGATTTATCACCCTCAGCCAGAACTATGGAAACTGTGGGTTGGCCCCTGAGGGGCACCAGCTCATAGATTCTGGTCTCACAACTGAGGTTGTAGAGACCATGTTAAACGCTAGAGCACCATCCACAAGGAAATTGTATGCGCTCAAGTGGTGGCTTTTTGTCTTGTGGTGTGAGGAACGTCAGTTAGACCCAGTGAACTGTGCAATAGGTACAGTCCTTACAAGAATGTTTCTCAACAGGGTTGGCTCCTTCTACAATCAGGGTATATGTGGCCACCATTTCAACCAGCCACGCCCCTGTTGAGGGAGCCTCTGTGGGGCAACATCCTCTAACTTCGAGGTTCAGGCGTGGTGTCAGATGGCTGAGGGCCATCTGCAGGCTGCGTATACCTTCCTGGGACCTTTCTGTGGTCTTGGAAGGTCTGTCAGGGGCCCCATTTGAGCCCTTAGAGTCAGCCTCTGAGAAGCTTCTGACTTTAAAGGTAGCTCTTCTACTGGCCCTGACATCTCTCAAGTGAGTGGGAGATCTACAATGTCTCTCTGTTGCCCACTCCTGCCTTGACTTTGCCCCTGGACTAGGCAAGGCCTTTCTGTATCCTAGGCCGGATTATATTCCTAAAGTGCCTACATCGGCTGCCCACCCTGTGGTGTTGCATGCCTTCTGCCCTCCTCCGTTTCTCACACCAGAACAAGAGAGGATGCATCGGCAGCATTCCTTTTCCTCCAAACACAGTGAGTTGAGTTGATGCCAAAGAGCTCCATTTTGGTCTCATCTGACCACAACACTTTCACCCAGTTGTCCTCTGAATCATTCAGATGTTCATTGGCAAACTGCAGACGGGCATGTACATGTGCTCTCTTGAGCAGGGGGACCTTGCAGGCGCTGTAGGATTTCAGTCCTTCACGGCGCAGTGTGTTACCAATTGTTTTCTTGGTGACTATGGTCCCAGCTGCCTTGAGATCATTGACAAGATCCTCCCGTGTAGTTCTGGGCTGGTTCCTCACTGTTCTCATGATCATTGCAACTCCACGAGTTGAGATCTTGCATGGAGCTCCAGGCCGAGGGAGATTGACAGTTCTTTTGTGTTTCTTCCATTTGCAAATAATCACACCAACTGTTGTCACCTCCTCACCAAGCTGCTTGGCAATGGTCTTGAAGCCCATTCCAGACTTGTGTAGGTCTACAATCTTGTCCCTGACATCCTTGGAGAGCTCTTTGGTCTTGGCCATGGTGGAGAGTTTGGTATCTGATTGATTGATTGTATCTGTGGAAAGGTGTCTTTTGTACAGGTAACAAGCTGAGATTAGGAGCACTCCCTTTATGAGTGTGCTCCTAATCTCAGCTCATTACCTTTTTAAAAGACACCTGGGAGCCAGAAATCTTTCTGATTGAGAGGGGGTCAAATACTTATTTCCCTCATTAAAATGCAAATTAATTTATAAAATTTTTGACATGTGTTTTTCTGGATTCTGTTTCTCACTGTTCAAATAAACCTACCATTAAATTATAGACTGATCATTTCTTTTTCAGTGGGCAAACGTACAAAATCAGCAGGGGATCAAATACTTCTTTCCCTCACTGTATATACATGATGCGACGCGTTTAATTGCCACGTCACCTGATTATGGCAGGCCTATAAGTAGAGGCATGATTTTATACAAGCTTCAGATACCGGTCATGCACGCAAGGCGCTCCCCATACTGATATGCTAAATGCAACGTCTCGTTCCCTTCTCAAGGAACAGGGTTACATGCGTAACCCTGACATTCACTCTCATGCTCTTCTTGTTTTTGTGCTGGGTTTTGAGAACAGGCCTTCTCTAGCTAGTGCTTGGATGGTGTGATGCAACTTCCATTGCCTCACTATTGATCCAACAGTACTTACTTGGATGTTCAATGTTTTACATATGACTCTATTCCCAAGTTATGAAATTCAATTATCTTATTTTTAATTTACTTAGAATGCTCCTTTGTCTACATTTTCACTTCTTTCCCTCAGACTGACAGTCTCTTCAGTTTAACTGAGGTGGTTTTTGTTCAGGAAGTGGGAGCTATTAAAATTTTTCACAGGTGAAGGCCAATCATATGTTGATTGTGTGCTCATTAAGACAGTATCTTTCATCTGCAGCTTCCGGAAACTCGGGGGACTGAATACTTATGTAAGCAGCATCTTTTCATTGTTAATTTTCTTTGAAATACTTAAATTTTCCTTTTGAAAAACATGAAGAATGTGTATTTATTATTTGTATTTCCAACAAATTAAGAAGGTTAAACACTCTTGAGGACGTGCGTGTGTGTGTGTGTGTGTGTGTGTGTTCGTGTGTGTGTGTGTGTGTGTGTGTGTGTGTGTGTGCATGTGTTTCTGCAAATTGCAGAAAGAAAATACTGTTTTTAATTGAGAGGCATAATTGTGACACCTAGAAACCTAAATATGATTTTATATTAATAAAGGTTCAATGAAGTTGCAATGATACATATTGTCACACCACAGCCGATGGAGGTCGCTGTGGCGCTTCATCTGAGAGGACTGGACTTTTGTTTGTGCACCCGCTTTCGGACTAGAGCGAGCTTGCGCACTGAGTGATCACAGGTATGCGTATGATACATCACGTCCAAGCCCTAGCCACAGCTCACGTCCCGGCCAAGGCCCACGTCCAAGTCCCGGCCACGCCCCACGAGCCAGCTGTCCAAGTCCAGGCTCCAGAGCCCGCTGTCCAAGTCCAGGCTCCAGAGCCCGCTGTCCAAGTCCAGGCTCTAGAGCCCGCTGTCCAAGTCAAGTTTCAAGTTCCTGACGTCACATCCAAGCCTACCAATACATCTGGGGAAGCTGTCCGAGAGATTTTTTTTTTTGGGGGGCAAGGAGGACAGCAGAGCTCCAGCCTGAGGCCCACGGGGAGGCCTCAGCTGTGGAGATCCAGCCTGAGGCCGACGGGGAGGTCTCTGCGGAGGAAGCTGTCCCACAGTCCTGCACCACCGAGGACGCTGCTCCACAGCCCTGCGTCACTGAGGTACCTACCCAGAGCTCCTGTGCCACCGGGGGCGGCGCCCTGCGCTCCCATGCCACCGGGGGCGGCGCTCATCGTTTCAGAGCCACTGGGGCGGCGCCCTTTGTTCCCGTGCTGCTGGGGGCGGCGCCCTGCGTTCTGGTGCTGCCGGGGGCGGCGCCCTGCGTTCCAGAGCCATCGGGAACCTGCACATCTGCTGCCCTATGGAGGTGTCCTCTCTTTACATGGCAGCAAGGGATGGTTTGGACTAGGGCCCAGGGGCCCTTTTGAAGGGGGTTATGTCATCTGAGAGGACTGGACTTTTGTTTTGAGTGATCACAGGTGTGTGTAGTTTCTGTTGATAACAATTGTTATTTAAAGACCTGAGTTACTGAGCACGGTCCTCGAGATTGTTCCTTGTTATGTTGACACGTTTGTAGTGGTCATATGTTTTGTCTCCATGCCACGTTTCCTGTTTTCATCTGAAAACCGCGTTTGCTTTCAAATTGTATTTATTAATAAAGACTGTGATCTGCGCCTGCATCCACCTCTCATCTACGATCGGTACACATATACTGTGCGTCATAAACACAACATCCAAATGAGGTATCTCTTTAACCGCTGATTAACCGCTATAAAATAATTTCAATATAATGTGTCAAAAACCTTCACAAAACACTGCTTGAATAAAAAATAATAATAATAATAATAAAGTCTATGTTAAGTGTATGACCAATGAAATTAATGTCATATCCAAAAGACTTCTCAGTTAATTAAGGATTGTTAAACGTACTGTTTCAATCTCAGTGTCAGTTATGCAATATATTCAAATGATTGAGAGAGAAAGCAGGAGTGTTTTTACCTGTGGTAACAGCTTGACATATAGAGTTATCTATAAAATAAAAACAGAAAAAGAACTGTCATGTTAGAGAACTGTCATGAGAAATTTAGCTTTAAAGATATTGAGTGCTGTATAGAAATAAACATCTAAAGCATAACTAATGTTGCTCTCATTCCTCAATGTTGGGCCTGTTTTCTTCAGCTGGACAAATTTTGTATCGCCATCTTGATACCAAACTAAGTCTCTTTTAGAACTTTAGCACCTATTGTATTATTTAGTACTTTCATTAAAAATTCTAATAAAGACAATTTATTTGACTCACTCTGCAGTATCTAAATATTCCATGCTATCATATTAAACCTCTAAAAATACCCATGCTTTTGGAAAATAAAACTGTTCAGGGTACAATTAAAGAAAGTATTGAGAAAAGGTATTGTTCATGATATATATATCATACGCACTAGTCAGCTCATTGATTGGTTGGCAGAAGTGTCCATCATTTGGAAGAGCATTGATGCAGTCACAAGAGGAATTGGTGTCATTACCACAAGACCCAAATAGTTTGCACTTTTCACATGGCCAGAAATACGGAACCTCACACCTGCACTGATATTCAGTACCATTCAAACTGCACACTGTGGAACAGAAAATCATGATGAGGTGAGGATTTTTAAGCACAGTGGTGTGATTTAAATAATGTTTGTTTTATATAGGTTTAAATTATCTTTAAATACAATTTATTTGGTTCCTTCTGAGATATTGTGTAAACAGAAATTAATTGGAAATAAATTGTTATCAGGGGTTTAACCCGTCCTTTTATAAAATTGTCAAGTAAATATTTGTGGTTAATGTCATTCAATTTCATATAAGAAAGCAATCTCTGAAATGCTGTATATGACTTTATTGGATGTTGGATTGTATAATGTCTGACACATTGTGGGTCTGAGATTCAGCAGAAACTGAAAGGTCAGTTACCTGTAGTGATGTTCACGTCAGTGACACTGATGTTACTATTTATTGTAGGTAAACTGTGTGCCTGTAGAATGCCCCTCAGTTGATTCACGATTGTTACATCTATTGTATCAATCTCGATCTCAATCAGATATTCAGCTGAGGGAAAGGTGAAAAGAAATTCCACTCAAATGTACTATATGATTATACAGCATGGAAGTAAAATAACGCTGGTCAGAATTTGTACAGCTTGTGGTAGTTATTGAGGTAGTTTACCTGGGGGTAGATCAGGTGGACATATAGAGTTATCTTTAAAGAACAAAATGCCATGATTAAAAAATGGACTAATAAATACAGTTCATTTAATCAGCTTTAACTTAGAAAACTTTGCCATAAGAGTATTTATCATCAAACATGTTTGTGTGCTTATTGTGATTTAGTGCTTATAAAGCTGAATATCTAGAGCATATGTGCAATATCTTTCATTTGGCACTGTTGGGTTTTTTTTGTGGGGGGGGTTGTAATTGGGTCAGTTTTTCTTATGAGATCGAACATGTGAAATATAAATTTTGTCAGCGGGTTGACACATTTGCCATTTAAAAGTGACAATTATATGTTAATGAAATACTGAAAGGGTATGATTCTTAAATGACTATTATTTGTGTTACATATCATACATACTAGTCAGCTCATTGATTGGTTGGCAGAAGTGTCCATCATTTGGAAGAGCATTGATGCAGTCACAAGAGGAATTGGTGTCGTTACCACAAGACCCAAATAGTTTGCACTTTTCACAATTCCAGAAATACTGATCTTCACACCTGCACTGATATTCAGTACCATTCAAACTGCACACTGTGGAACAACAAAAACATCATGATGAGGTGAGGATTTGTTAAAACAGTGCTGTAATTTAAACACACACACACACACACACACACACACACACATATATATATATATATATATATATATATATATATATATTGTGTGTGTGTGGTGTTGTGTTGTGTGTGTGTGTGTGTGTGTGTGTGTGTGTGTGTGTGTGTGTGTGTGTAAATTTGATTAAATTTGATTATTCTAAATGAAAATGAAATACAATTTATTTGATTGTTTTTAGAAATTGTGTGAGTAGCTTTTAAGTTAAAAAATGGTTATCAGGAATCTAAATATAACATGTGGGTTTACATCATTGTATGACCTATTTTAGGATTTCTTTACATTTGCATAATATTTTGACAAATGGGTGTCAGCCTAAAAAATAAATAAATACATTTGAGATTCTAGACAGGAAGTGGCATGAGTTTGGCAAGGAAGTCAAAAGTGTTTTGACTTAATGTAGTTGTAATTGGGTCTGTTTACAAAACAATAAGTCGCTGTGTTTAGTTGGTGGCTACAGAATGTTACCTTGTCCACAAGCAGAACTTCCCTCAATAACCACAAATTATATACCTTTGGTAGTTTGGGATATGACAATATGTTTATTGTCTGGGCATTGGGTTTGTGAGCAGATTTTACATATTGCAAAGTCAATAAACAAACACAAACATTTTCATCAACTCATCAACTCCATACATGTTTCTGTCTAGAACTTTACAGCATGTTTTGTTTCTTAGGATGCCACCCAGTGGTCAAAATATAAACAAAGGTAAAGAAAGCCATAAATGGCTCTTACACTCATTGCATAACATTTTCAGTAAATATTTCAGCTTAAGTTCATTGCAGATCACATGAAAGCCATTTCTGAAATGCTGTGTCTGACTTTATTGGAGGTTGGATCATATAATCTTGGACACATAGTGACTGCGAGACTCAGCAGAAACTGAAAGGTCAGTTACCTGTAGTGATGTTAATTTCAGTGATATTGATGATACTATTTATTGAAGGTAAACTGAGTGTCTTCAAAATGTTCCTCAGCTGATTCAGGACTGTTACATCCACTGCGCTAATTTCAATCTCAATTAGATATTCAGCTGAGAGAAAAGTGAAAAGAAATTCCACATAAATTTACTACATCATTATACAGAAGTAAAGTAACACTGTGAGGATCTTCCATTTTCTGTAAGTTATTGGTGTAGTTTTACCTGGAGGTGGTTCAGTTGGACATGATGAGTTATCTATAAAGTAAAGCATTACCATAATTAAAAAGTACAAAATAAATATGTTCACCAACTCTTTACTTCATCATGAGAACTTAGCTTCAAACTGTTGTCTGTTGAGATATGACTACACTTAAATATCTACAGCATCAAACTATCTAGTTCTATAAAACAAAGCTTGTAGAAGTACCCTGCATTTGACAGTTAATAGCTATTATTGTATAGTAATAAAGTAATAATTGGACATCAGTAAGACATTTTCTTTTTTATGTTATATGTAATACATACTCATCAGCTCACTGATTGGTTGGCAGAAGTGCCCATCATTTGGAAGAGCATTAATGCAGTCACAAGAGGAATTGGTGTTGTTACCACAAGACCCATATAGTTTGCACTTTTCACATGGCCATAAGTACTGATCCTCACACGTGCACTGATATTCAGTACCATTCAAACTGCACACTGTGGAACAGAAAGTCATGATGAGGTGAGGATTTTTAAGCACAATGCGTTCATTTAAAGAATGTTTGTTTTATATAGGTTTCAATTATCTTTAAATACAGTTTATTTGGTTCCTTCTGAGATATTGTGTAAACAGACATTAACTGGAAATAAATTGTTATCAGGGGTTTAACCCGTCCTTTTATAAAATTGTCACGTAAATATTTGTGGTTAATGTCATTCAATTTCATATAAGAAAGCAATCTCTGAAATGCTGTATATGACTTTATTGGATGTTGGATCGTATAATCTCTGACACATTGTGAGTGTGAGATTCAGCAGAAACTGAAAGGTCAGTTACCTGTAGTGATGTTCACGTCAGTGACACTGATGTTACTATTTATTGTAGGTAAACTGTGTGCCTGTAGAATGCCCCTCAGTTGATTCAGGATTGTTACATCTATTGCATCAATCTCGATCTCAATCAGATATTCAGCTGAGGGAAAGGTGAAAAGAAATTCCACTCAAATGTACTATATGATTATACAGCATGGAAGTAAAATAACGCTGGTCAGAATTTGCATATCTTTGTGGTACTTATTAAGGGAGTTTTACCTGGGGGTAGATCAGGTGGACATATAGAGTTATCTGTAAAGAACAAAATGCCATGATTAAAAAATGGACTAATAAATACAGTTTATTTAATCAGCTTTAACTTAGAAAACTTTGCCATAAGAGTATTTATCATCAAACATGTTTGTGTGCTTATTGTGATTTAGTGCTTATAAAGCTGAATATCTAGAGCATATGTGCAATATCTTTCATTTGGCACTGTTGGGTTTTTTTTGTGGGGGGGGTTGTAATTGGGTCAGTTTTTCTTATGAGATCGAACATGTGAAATATAAATTTTGTCAGCGGGTTGACACATTTGCCATTTAAAAGTGACAATTATATGTTAATGAAATACTGAAAGGGTATGATTCTTAAATGACTATTATTTGTGTTACATATCATACATACTAGTCAGCTCATTGATTGGTTGGCAGAAGTGTCCATCATTTGGAAGAGCATTGATGCAGTCACAAGAGGAATTGGTGTCGTTACCACAAGACCCAAATAGTTTGCACTTTTCACAATTCCAGAAATACTGATCTTCACACCTGCACTGATATTCAGTACCATTCAAACTGCACACTGTGGAACACAAAAAACATCATGATGAGGTGAGGATTTGTTAAAACAGTGCTGTCATTTAAACACACACACACACACACACACACACACACACACACTATATATATATATATATATATATATATATATATATATATATATATGTGTGTGTGTGTGTGTGTGTGTGTGTGTGTGTGTGTGTGTGTGTGTGTGTGTGTGTAAATTTGTTTAAATTTGATTATTCTAAATGAAAATGAAATACAATTTATTTGATTGTTTTTAGAAATTGTGTGAGTAGCTTTTAAGTTAAAAAATGGTTATCAGGAATCTAAATATAACATGTGGGTTTACATCATTGTATGACCTATTTTAGGATTTCTTTACATTTGCATAATATTTTGACAAATGGGTGTCAGCCTAAAAAATAAATAAATACATTTGAGATTCTAGACAGGAAGTGGCATGAGTTTGGCAAGGAAGTCAAAAGTGTTTTGACTTAATGTAGTTGTAATTGGGTCTGTTTACAAAACAATAAGTCGCTGTGTTTAGTTGGTGGCTACAGAATGTTACCTTGTCCACAAGCAGAACTTCCCTCAATAACCACAAATTATATACCTTTGGTAGTTTGGGATATGACAATATGTTTATTGTCTGGGCATTGGGTTTGT
The DNA here is from genome assembly GCA_012411365.1 of Ameiurus melas. Taxonomy (NCBI): domain Eukaryota; kingdom Metazoa; phylum Chordata; class Actinopteri; order Siluriformes; family Ictaluridae; genus Ameiurus; species Ameiurus melas. Next base: position 27,155,046 of record CM022763.1, on the reverse strand, counting down.
GAGCAGATTTTACATATTGCAAAGTCAATAAACAAACACAAACATTTTCATCAACTCATCAACTCCATACATGTTTCTGTCTAGAACTTTACAGCATGTTTTGTTTCTTAGGATGCCACCCAGTGGTCAAAATATAAACAAAGGTAAAGAAAGCCATAAATGGCTCTTACACTCATTGCATAACATTTTCAGTAAATATTTCAGCTTAAGTTCATTGCAGATCACATGAAAGCCATTTCTGAAATGCTGTGTCTGACTTTATTGGAGGTTGGATCATATAATCTTGGACACATAGTGACTGCGAGACTCAGCGCAAAACTGAAAGGTCAGTTACCTGTAGTGATGTTAATTTCAGTGATATTGATGATACTATTTATTGAAGGTAAACTGAGTGTCTTCAAAATGTTCCTCAGCTGATTCAGGACTGTTACATCCACCTGCGCTAATTTCAATCTCAATTAGATATTCAGCTGAGAGAAAAGTGAAAAGAAATTCCACATAAATTTACTACATCATTATACAGAAGTAAAGTAACACTGTGAGGATCTTCCATTTTCTGTAAGTTATTGGTGTAGTTTTACCTGGAGGTGGTTCAGTTGGACATGATGAGTTATCTATAAAGTAAAGCATTAACATAATTAAAAAGTACAAAATAAATATGTTCACCAACTCTTTACTTCATCATGAGAACTTAGCTTCAAACTGTTGTCTGTTGAGATATGACTACACTTAAATATCTACAGCATCAAACTATCTAGTTCTATAAAACAAAGCTTGTAGAAGTACCCTGCATTTGACAGTTAATAGCTATTATTGTATAGTAATAAAGTAATTGGACATCAGTAAGACATTTTCTTTTTTATGTTATATGTAATACATACTCATCAGCTCACTGATTGGTTGGCAGAAGTGCCCATCATTTGGAAGAGCATTAATGCAGTCACAAGAGGAATTGGTGTTGTTACCACAAGACCCATATAGTTTGCACTTTTCACATGGCCATAAGTACTGATCCTCACACGTGCACTGATATTCAGTACCATTCAAACTGCACACTGTGGAACAGAAAGTCATGATGAGGTGAGGATTTTTAAGCACAATGCGTGTTCATTTAAAGAATGTTTGTTTTATATAGGTTTCAATTATCTTTAAATACAGTTTATTTGGTTCCTTCTGAGATATTGTGTAAACAGACATTAACTGGAAATAAATTGTTATCAGGGGTTTAACCCGTCCTTTTATAAAATTGTCACGTAAATATTTGTGGTTAATGTCATTCAATTTCATATAAGAAAGCAATCTCTGAAATGCTGTATATGACTTTATTGGATGTTGGATCGTATAATCTCTGACACATTGTGAGTGTGAGATTCAGCAGAAACTGAAAGGTCAGTTACCTGTAGTGATGTTCACGTCAGTGACACTGATGTTACTATTTATTGTAGGTAAACTGTGTGCCTGTAGAATGCCCCTCAGTTGATTCAGGATTGTTACATCTATTGCATCAATCTCGATCTCAATCAGATATTCAGCTGAGGGAAAGGTGAAAAGAAATTCCACTCAAATGTACTATATGATTATACAGCATGGAAGTAAAATAACGCTGGTCAGAATTTGCATATCTTTGTGGTACTTATTAAGGGAGTTTTACCTGGGGGTAGATCAGGTGGACATATAGAGTTATCTGTAAAGAACAAAATGCCATGATTAAAAAATGGACTAATAAATACAGTTTATTTAATCAGCTTTAACTTAGAAAACTTTGTCATAAGAGTATTTATCATCAAACATGTTTGTGTGCTTATAGTGTTTGAGTGCTTATAAAGTTAAATATCTAGAGCATAAGTGCAATATCTTTCATTTGGCACTGTTGGGTTTTTTTGGGGGGGGGTTGTAATTGGGTCAGTTTTTCTTATGAGATTGAACATGTGAAATATAAATTTTGTCAGGGGGTGGACACATTTGCCATTTAAAAGTGACAATTATATGTTAATGAAGTACTGAAAGGGTATGATTCTTAAATTATTATTATTCATGTTACATATCATACATACTCGTCAGTTCACTGATTGGTTGGCAGAAGTGTCCATCATATGGAAGAGTTTTGATGCAGTCACAAGAGGAACTGGTGACGTTACCACAAGACCCAAATAGTTTGCACTTTTCACATGGCCAGAAATACTGATCCTCACACCTGCACTGATACTTAGTACCATTCAAACTGCACACTGTGGAACAGAAAAAACATCAAGATGAGGTGAAGATTCGTTAAAACAGTGCTGTCATTTAAACATATATATATATATATATATATATATATATATATATATATATATATATATATATATATATATATATATATATATATATATATATATATATGTGTGTGTGTGTGTGTGTGTGTGTGTGTAAATTTGATTAAATTTGATTATTCTAAATGAAAATGAAATACTATTTATTTGATTGTTTTTAGAAATTGTGTGAGTAGCTTTTAAGTTAAAAAAATGGTTATCAGGAATCTAAATATAACATGTGGGTTTACATCATTGTATGACCTATTTTAGGATTTCTTTACATTTGCATAATATTTTGACAAATGGGTGTCAGCCTAAAAAATAAATAAATACATTTGAGATTCTAGACAGGAAGTGGCATGAGTTTGGCAAGGAAGTCAAAAGTGTTTTGACTTAATGTAATTGTAATTGGGTCTGTTTACAAAACAATAAGTCGCTGTGTTTAGTTGGTGGCTACAGAATGTTACCTTGTCCACAAGCAGAACTTCCCCCAATAACCACAAATTATATACCTTTGGTAGTTTGGGATATGACAATATGTTTATTGTCTGGGCATTGGGTTTGTGAGCAGATTTTACATATTGCAAAGTCAATAAACAAACACAAACATTTTCATCAACTCATCAACTCCATACATGTTTCTGTCTAGAACTTTACAGCATGTTTTGTTTCTTAGGATGCCACCCAGTGGTCAAAATATAAACAAAGGTAAAGAAAGCCATAAATGGCTCTTACACTCATTGCATAACATTTTCAGTAAATATTTCAGCTTAAGTTCATTGCAGATCACATGAAAGCCATTTCTGAAATGCTGTGTCTGACTTTATTGGAGGTTGGATCATATAATCTTGGACACATAGTGACTGCGAGACTCAGGTGAATCTGAAAGGTCAGTTACCTGTAGTGATGTTAATTTCAGTGATATTGATGATACTATTTTTTGAAGGTAAACTGAGTGTCTTCAAAATGTTCCTCAGTTGATTCAGGACTGTTACATCCACTGCGTTAATTTCAATCTCAATTAGATATTCAGCTGAGAGAAAAGTGAAAAGAAATTCCACATAAATTTACTACATCATTATACAGAAGTAAAGTAACACTGTGAGGATCTTCACATTTTCTGTAAGTTATTGGTGTAGTTTTACCTGGAGGTGGTTCAGTTGGACATGATGAGTTATCTATAAAGTAAAGAATTACCATAATTAAAAAGTACAAAATAAATATGTTCACCAACTCTTTACTTCATCATGAGAACTTAGCTTCAAACTGTTGTCTGTTGAGATATGACTACACTTAAATATCTACAGCATCAAACTATCTAGTTCTATAAAACAAAGCTTGTAGAAGTACCCTGCATTTGACAGTTAATAGCTATTATTGTATAGTAATAAAGTAATAATTGGACATCAGTAAGACATTTTCTTTTTTATGTTATATGTAATACATACTCATCAGCTCACTGATTGGTTGGCAGAAGTGTCCATCATTTGGAAGAGCATTAATGCAGTCACAAGAGGAATTGGTGTTGTTACCACAAGACCCATATAGTTTGCACTTTTCACATGGCCATAAGTACTGATCCTCACACGTGCACTGATATTCAGTACCATTTAAACTGCACACTGTGGAACAGAAAGTCATGATGAGGTGAGGATTTTTAAGCACAATGCGTTCATTTAAAGAATGTTTGTTTTATATAGGTTTCAATTATCTTTAAATACAGTTTATTTGGTTCCTTCTGAGATATTGTGTAAACAGACATTAACTGGAAATAAATTGTTATCAGGGGTTTAACCCGTCCTTTTATAAAATTGTCACGTAAATATTTGTGGTTAATGTCATTCAATTTCATATAAGAAAGCAATCTCTGAAATGCTGTATATGACTTTATTGGATGTTGGATCGTATAATCTCTGACACATTGTGAGTGTGAGATTCAGCAGAAACTGAAAGGTCAGTTACCTGTAGTGATGTTCACGTCAGTGACACTGATGTTACTATTTATTGTAGGTAAACTGTGTGCCTGTAGAATGCCCCTCAGTTGATTCAGGATTGTTACATCTATTGCATCAATCTCGATCTCAATCAGATATTCAGCTGAGGGAAAGGTGAAAAGAAATTCCACTAAATGTACTATATGATTATACAGCATGGAAGTAAAATAACGCTGGTCAGAATTTGCATATCTTTGTGGTACTTATTAAGGGAGTTTTACCTGGGGGTAGATCAGGTGGACATATAGAGTTATCTGTAAAGAACAAAATGCCATGATTAAAAAATGGACTAATAAATACAGTTTATTTAATCAGCTTTAACTTAGAAAACTTTGTCATAAGAGCATTTATCACCAAACATGTTTGTGTGCTTATAGTGTTTGAGTGCTTATTAAGTTAAATATCTAGAGCATAAGTGCAATATCTTTCATTTGGCACTACTGGGGTTTTTTGGGGGGTGGTTTGTAATTGGGTCAGTTTTTCTTATGAGATTGAACATGTGAAATATAAATTTTGTCAGGGGGTGGACACATTTGCCATTTAAAAGTGACAATTATATGTTAATGAAAAGGGTACTGAAAGGGTATGATTCTTAAATTATTATTATTCATGTTACATATCATACATACTCGTCAGTTCACTGATTGGTTGGCAGAAGTGTCCATCATATGGAAGAGTGTTGATGCAGTCACAAGAGGAACTGGTGACGTTACCACAAGACCCAAATAGTTTGCACTTTTCACATGGCCAGAAATACTGATCCTCACACCTGCACTGATATTCAGTACCATTCAAACTGCACACTGTGGAACAGAAAAAACATCATGATGAGGTGAAGATTCGTTAAAACAGTGCTGTCATTTAAACATATATATATATATATATATGTGTGTGTGTGTGTGTGTGTGTGTGTGTGTGTGTGTGTGTGTGTGTGTGTGTGTAAATTTGATTAAATTTGATTAATCTAAATGAAAATGAAATACAATTTATTTGATTGTTTTTAGAAATTGCGTGAGTAGCTTTTAAGTTAAAAAATGGTTATCAGGAATCTAAATATAACATGTGGGTTTACATCATTGTATGACCTATTTTAGGATTTCTTTACATTTGCATAATATTTTGACAAATGGGTGTCAGCCTAAAAAATAAATAAATACATTTGAGATTCTAGACAGGAAGTGGCATGAGTTTGGCAAGGAAGTCAAAAGTATTTTGACTTAATGTAGTTGTAATTGGGTCTGTTTACAAAACAATAAGTCGCTGTGTTTAGTTGGTGGCTACAGAATGTTACCTTGTCCACAAGCAGAACTTCCCTCAATAACCACAAATTATATACCTTTGGTAGTTTGGGATATGACAATATGTTTATTGTCTGGGCATTGGGTTTGTGAGCAGATTTTACATATTGCAAAGTCAATAAAAAAAACACAAACATTTTCATCAACTCATCAACTCCATACATGTTTCTGTCTAGAACTTTACAGCATGTTTTGTTTCTTAGGATGCCACCCAGTGGTCAAAATATAAACAAAGGTAAAGAAAGCCATAAATGGCTCTTAGACTCATTGCATAACATTTTCAGTAAATATTTCAGCTTAAGTTCATTGCAGATCACATGAAAGCCATTTCTGAAATGCTGTGTCTGACTTTATTGGAGGTTGGATCATATAATCTTGGACACATTGTGACTGCGAGACTCAGCAGAAACTGAAAGGTCAGTTACCTGTAGTGATGTTAATTTCAGTGATATTGATGGTATTATTTATTGAAGGTAAACTGAGTGTCTTCCAAATGTTCCTCAGTTGATTCAGGACTGTTACATCCACTGCGCTAATTTCAATCTCAATTAGATATTCAGCTGAGAGAAAAGTGAAAAGAAATTCCACATAAATTTACTACATCATTATACAGAAGTAAAGTAACACTGCTGAGAATCTTCACATTTTCTGTAAGTTATTGGTGTAGTTTTACCTGGAGGTGGTTCAGTTGGACATGATGAGTTATCTATAAAGTAAAGCATTACCATAATTAAAAAGTACAAAATAAATATGTTTAAATATTTATTTAAACATAATATATATTGAACAAATAAATATTCAATAAATATGTTATCTAGCTCTATAAAACAAATCTTCTAGAAGTTCCAGGAATTTGACAGTTAATAGCTATCATTGTATAGTGATAAAGTAATAAATGGACATCAGTCAGGCATTCTTCTTTTTTGTGTTATATGTAATACATACTCATCAGCTCATTGATTGGTTGGCAGAAGTGTCCATCATTTGGAAGAGCACTGATGCAGTCACAAGAGGAATTGGTGTCGTTACCACAAGACCCATATAGTTTGCACTTTTCACAATTCCAGAAATATTGATCCTCACACCTGCACTGATATTCAGTACCATTCAAACTGCACACTGTTTAACAGAAAGTCATGATGAGGTGAGGATTTTTAAGCACAATGCGATCATTTAAAGAATGTTTGTTTTATATAGGTTTAAATTATCTTTAAATACAGTTTATTCGGTTCCTTCTGAGATATTGTGTAAACAGACATTAACTGGAAATAAATTGTTATCAGGGGTTTAACCCGTCCTTTTATAAAATTGTCAAGTAAATATTTGTGGTTAATGTCATTCAATTTCATATAAGAAAGCAATCTCTGAAATGCTGTATATGACTTTATTGGATGTTGGATCGTATAATGTCTGACACATTGTGGGTCTGAGATTCAGCAGAAACTGAAAGGTCAGTTACCTGTAGTGATGTTCACGTCAGTGACACTGATGTCAATATTTATTGTAGGTAAACTGTATCTCTGTAAAATGATCCTCAGTTGATTCAGGATTGTTACATCTATTGCATCAATCTCGATCTCAATCAGATATTCAGCTGAGGGAAAGGTGAAAAGAAATTCCACTCAAATGTACTATATGATTATACAGCATGGAAGTAAAATAACGCTGGCCAGAATTTGCATATCTTGTGGTAGTTATTGAGGTAGTTTACCTGGGGGTAGATCAGGTGGACATATAGAGTTATCTGTAAAGAACAAAATGCCATGATTAAAAAATGGACTAATACATCCAGTTCATTTAATCAGCTTTAACTTAGAAAACTTTGCCATAAGAGCATTTATCACCAAACATGTTTGTGTGCTTATAGTGTTTGAGTGCTTATAAAGTTAAATATCTAGAGCATAAGTGCAATATCTTTCATTTGGCACTACTGGGGTTTTATTTTCGGGGGGGGGGGGGGTCGGTTTGTAATTGGGTCAGTTTTTCTTATGAGCCTGAACATGTGAAATATAAATTTTGCCAGGGGCCATTTAAAAGCGACAATTATATGTTAATGAAATACTGAAAGGGTATGATTCTTAAATGACTATTATTTGTGTTACATATCATACATACTCGTCAGATCATTGATTGGTTGGCAGAAGTGTCCATCATATGGTAGAGCATTGATGCAGTCACAAGAGGAATTGGTGACGTTACCACAAGACCCAAATAGTTTGCACTTTTCACATGGCCAGAAATACTGATCCTCACACCTGCACTGATATTCAGTACCATTCAAACTGCACACTGTGGAACAGAAAAAACATCATGATGAAGTGAGGATTTGTTAAAACAGTGCTGTCGTTTAGACATATATATATATATATATATATATATATATATATATTGCGTAACATTTCGAGTAAATATTTCAGCTTAAGTTCACTGTAGATCACATGAAAGCTATTTCTGAAATGCTGTGTATGACTTTATTGGAGGTTGGATCACATAATCTTGGACACATAGTGACTGCGAGACTCAGGTGAATCTGAAAGGTCAGTTACCTGTAGTGATGTTAATTTCAGTGATATTGATGATACTATTTATCGAAGGCAAACTGAGTGTCTTCAAAATGTTCCTCAGTTGATTCAGGACTGTTACATCCACTGCACTAATTTCAATCTCAATCACATATTCAGCTGAGAGAAAAGTGAAAAGAAATTCCACATAAATATACTACATCATTATACAGAAGTAAAGTAACACTGCTGAGAATCTTCACATTTTCTGTAAGTTATTGGTGTAGTTTTACCTGGAGGTGGTTCAGTTGGACATGATGAGTTATCTATAAAGTAAAGCATTACCATAATTAAAAAGTATTAATAAATATGTTCACCAAGTCTTTACTTCATCATGAAACTTAGCTTCAAAATGTTGTCTGTTGAGATATGAGTAGACTTAAATATCTAGAGCATCAAACTATCTAGTTCTATAAAACAAAGCTTCTAGAAGTTCCATGAATTTGAGTTAATAGCTATCATTGTATAGTGATAAAGTAATAAATGGACATCAGTCAGGCATTCTTCTTTTTTGTGTTATATGTAATACATACTCATCAGCTCATTGATTGGTTGGCAGAAGTGTCCATCATTTGGAAGAGCACTGATGCAGTCACAAGAGGAATTGGTGTTGTTACCACAAGACCCATATAGTTTGCACTTTTCACAATTCCAGAAATATTGATCCTCACACCTGCACTGATATTCAGTACCATTCAAACTGCACACTGTTTAACAGAAAGTCATGATGAGGTGAGGATTTTTAAGCACAATGCGATCATTTAAAGAATGTTTGTTTTATATAGGTTTAAATTATCTTTAAATACAGTTTATTCGGTTCCTTCTGAGATATTGTGTAAACAGACATTAACTGGAAATAAATTGTTATCAGGGGTTTAACCCGTCCTTTTATAAAATTGTCAAGTAAATATTTGTGGTTAATGTCATTCAATTTCATATAAGAAAGCAATCTCTGAAATGCTGTATATGACTTTATTGGATGTTGGATCATATAATCTCTGACACATTGTGGGTCTGAGATTCAGCAGAAACTGAAAGGTCAGTTACCTGTAGTGATGTTCACGTCAGTGACACTGATGTCACTATTTATTGTAGGTAAACTGTATCTCTGTAAAATGATCCTCAGTTGATTCAGGATTGTTACATCTATTGCATCAATCTCGATCTCAATCAGATATTCAGCTGAGGGAAAGGTGAAAAGAAATTCCACTCAAATGTACTATATGATTATACAGCATGGAAGTAAAATAACGCTGGCCAGAATTTGCATATCTTGTGGTAGTTATTGAGGTAGTTTACCTGGGGGTAGATCAGGTGGACATATAGAGTTATCTGTAAAGAACAAAATGCCATGATTAAAAAATGGACTAATAAATACAGTTTATTTAATCAGCTTTAACTTAGAAAACTTTGTCATAGGAGTATTTATCATCAAACATGTTTGTGTGCTTATAGTGTTTGAGTGCTTATAAAGTTAAATATCTAGAGCATAAGTGCAATATCTTTCATTTGGCACTACTGGGGTTTTATTTTCGGGGGGGGGTCGGTTTGTAATTGGGTCAGTTTTTCTTATGAGCCTGAACATGTGAAATATAAATTTTGCCAGGGGCCATTTAAAGCGACAATTATATGTTAATGAAATACTGAAAGGGTATGATTCTTAAATGACTATTATTTGTGTTACATATCATACATACTTCGTCAGATCATTGATTGGTTGGCAGAAGTGTCCATCATATGGTAGAGCATTGATGCAGTCACAAGAGGAATTGGTGACGTTACCACAAGACCCAAATAGTTTGCACTTTCTCACGAGACCAGAAATACTGATCCTCACACCTGCACTGATATTCAGTACCATTCAAACTGCACACTGTGGAACAGAAAAACATCATGATGAAGTGAGGATTTGTTAAAACAGTGCTGTCGTTTGAATATATATATATATATATATATATATATATATATATATATATATATATATATATATATATATATATACAGTGGTGTGAAAAGTGTTTGCCCCTTCCCTCATTTCCTGTTCCTTTGCATGTTTGTCACACTTAAGTGTTTCGGAACATCAAACCAATTTAAACAATAGTCAAGGACAACACAAGTAAACACAAAATGCAATTTGTAAATGAAGGTGTTTATTATTAAAGGTGAAAAAAATCCAAAACATCATGTCCCTGTGTGAAAAAGTGATTGCCCCCTAAACCTAATAACTGGTTGGGCCACCCTTAGCAGCAACAACTGCACAGCGGCTTTGCGATAATGTGCAATGAGGCTTTTACAGCGTCCTGGAGGAATTTTGGCCCACTCATCTTTGCGGCAGAATTGTCCTAATTCAGTTACATTAGAGGGTTTTCGAGCATGAATGGCCTTTTTAAGGTCATACCACAACATCTCAATAGGATTCAGGTCAGGACTTTGGCTAGGCCACTCCAAAGTCTTCATTTTGTTTTTCTTCAGCCATTCGGTGGTGGACTTGCTGGTGTGTTTAGGATCATTGTCCTGCTGCAGAACCCAAGTTCGTTTCAGCTTGAGTACACCGAACAGATGGTCGGACATTCTCCTTCAGGATCTCTTGGTAGACAGCAGAATTCATAGTTCCTTTTATCACGGCAACTTCCAGGTCCTGAAGCAGCACAAACAGCCCCAGACCATCACACTACCACCACCATATTTTACTGTTGGTATAATGTTCTTTTATGAAATGCAGTGTTCCTTCACGCCAGATATACTTGGACACACACCTTCCAAAGAGTTCCACTTTTGCCTCATCGGTCCACAGAATGTTGTCCCAAAAGTCTTGGGGATCATCAAGATGTGTTGTGGAGAAATTGAGACGAGCTTTGATGTTCTTTTGCTCAGCAGTGGTTTTCTCCTTGGAACTCTGCCATGCAGGCCATTTTTGCCCAGTCTTTTCCTGATGGTGGAGGCATGAACGCTGACCTTAACTGAGGCAAGTGAGGCCTGCAGTTCTTTGGATGTTGTTGTGGGGTCTTTTGTGACCTCTTGGATGAGTCGTCGGGGTAATTTTGGCGGCCGGCCACTCCTGGGAAGGTTCACCACTGTTCCATGTCTTCCGCTTTGTGGATAATGGCTCTCACTGTGGTTCGCGTGGATTCCCAAAGCTTTGGAAATGGCTTTATAACCCTTTCCAGACTGATAGATCTCAATTACTTTCTTTCTCAATTGTTCCTGAATTTCTTTGGGTCTCGGCATGATGTGTAGCTTTTAAGGATCTTCTGGTGGACCTTACTGTGTCAAGCAGCTCCTATTTAAGTGATGCCTTGATTGTGAACAGGTGTGGCAATAATCAGGCCTGGGTGTGGCTAGAGAAATTGAACTCAGGTGTGGACAACCACAGTTATAGTATGTTTTAACAAAGGGGGCAATCACTTTTTCACACAGGGACATGATGGTTTGGATTTTTTTTCACCTTTAATAATAAACACCTTCATTTACAAATTGCATTTTGTGTTTACTTGTGTTGTCCTTGACTATTGTTTAAATTGGTTTGATGTTCCGAAACACTTAAGTGTAACAAACATGCAAAGGAACAGGAAATGAGGAAGGGGGCAAACACTTTTTCACACCACTGTATATATATATATATATATATACATATATATATATATATATTGCGTAACATTTCGAGTAAATATTTCAGCTTAAGTTCACTGTAGATCACATGAAAGCTATTTCTGAAATGCTGTGTATGACTTTATTGGAGGTTGGATCACATAATCTTGGACACATAGTGACTGCGAGACTCAGGTGAATCTGAAAGGTCAGTTACCTGTAGTGATGTTAATTTCAGTGATATTGATGATACTATTTATCGAAGGCAAACTGAGTGTCTTCAAAATGTTCCTCAGTTGATTCAGGACTGTTACATCCACTGCACTAATTTCAATCTCAATCACATATTCAGCTGAGAGAAAAGTGAAAAGAAATTCCACATAAATATACTACATCATTATACAGAAGTAAAGTAACACTGCTGAGAATCTTCACATTTTCTGTAAGTTATTGGTGTAGTTTTACCTGGAGGTGGTTCAGTTGGACATGATGAGTTATCTATAAAGTAAAGCATTACCATAATTAAAAAGTATTAATAAATATGTTCACCAACTCTTTACTTCATCATGAGAACTTAGCTTCAAAATGTTGTCTATTGAGATATGAGTAGACATAAATATCTACAGCATCAAACTATCTAGTTCTATAAAACAAAGCTTGTAGAAGTACCCTGCATTTGACAGTTAATAGCTATTATTGTATAGTAATAAAGTAATAATTGGACATCAGTAAGATATTTTCTTTTTTGTGTTATATGTATTACATACTCATCAGCTCACTGATTGGTTGGCAGAAGTGTCCATCATATGGAAGAGCACTGATGCAGTCACAAGAGGAATTGGTGTCGTTACCACAAGACCCATATAGTTTGCACTTTTCACAATTCCAGAAATATTGATCCTCACACCTGCACTGATATTCAGTACCATTCAAACTGCACACTGTTTAACAGAAAGTCATGATGAGGTGAGGATTTTTAAGCACAATGCGATCATTTAAAGAATGTTTGTTTTATATAGGTTTAAATTATCTTTAAATACAGTTTATTCGGTTCCTTCTGAGATATTGTGTAAACAGACATTAACTGGAAATAAATTGTTATCAGGGGTTTAACCCGTCCTTTTATAAAATTGTCAAGTAAATATTTGTGGTTAATGTCATTCAATTTCATATAAGAAAGCAATCTCTGAAATGCTGTATATGACTTTATTGGATGTTGGATCATATAATCTCTGACACATTGTGGGTCTGAGATTCAGCAGAAACTGAAAGGTCAGTTACCTGTAGTGATGTTCACGTCAGTGACACTGATGTCACTATTTATTGTAGGTAAACTGTATCTCTGTAAAATGATCCTCAGTTGATTCAGGATTGTTACATCTATTGCATCAATCTCGATCTCAATCAGATATTCAGCTGAGGGAAAGGTGAAAAGAAATTCCACTCAAATGTACTATATGATTATACAGCATGGAAGTAAAATAACGCTGGCCAGAATTTGCATATCTTGTGGTAGTTATTGAGGTAGTTTACCTGGGGGTAGATCAGGTGGACATATAGAGTTATCTGTAAAGAACAAAATGCCATGATTAAAAAATGGACTAATAAATACAGTTTATTTAATCAGCTTTAACTTAGAAAACTTTGTCATAGGAGTATTTATCATCAAACATGTTTGTGTGCTTATAGTGTTTGAGTGCTTATAAAGTTAAATATCTAGAGCATAAGTGCAATATCTTTCATTTGGCACTACTGGGGTTTTATTTTCGGGGGGGGGTCGGTTTGTAATTGGGTCAGTTTTTCTTATGAGCCTGAACATGTGAAATATAAATTTTGCCAGGGGCCATTTAAAAGCGACAATTATATGTTAATGAAATACTGAAAGGGTATGATTCTTAAATGACTATTATTTGTGTTACATATCATACATACTCGTCAGATCATTGATTGGTTGGCAGAAGTGTCCATCATATGGTAGAGCATTGATGCAGTCACAAGAGGAATTGGTGACGTTACCACAAGACCCAAATAGTTTGCACTTTTCACATGGCCAGAAATACTGATCCTGACACCTGCACTGATATTCAGTACCATTCAAACTGCACACTGTGGAACAGAAAAAACATCATGATGAAGTGAGGATTTGTTAAAACAGTGCTGTCATTTAGACATATATATATATATATATATATACATATATATATATATATATATATATATATATTGCGTAACATTTCGAGTAAATATTTCAGCTTAAGTTCACTGTAGATCACATGAAAGCTATTTCTGAAATGCTGTGTATGACTTTATTGGAGATTGGATCACATAATCTTGGACACATAGTGACTGCGAGACTCAGGTGAATCTGAAAGGTCAGTTACCTGTAGTGATGTTAATTTCAGTGATATTGATGATACTATTTATCGAAGGCAAACTGAGTGTCTTCAAAATGTTCCTCAGTTGATTCAGGACTGTTACATCCACTGCACTAATTTCAATCTCAATCACATATTCAGCTGAGAGAAAAGTGAAAAGAAATTCCACATAAATATACTACATCATTATACAGAAGTAAAGTAACACTGCTGAGAATCTTCACATTTTCTGTAAGTTATTGGTGTAGTTTTACCTGGAGGTGGTTCAGTTGGACATGATGAGTTATCTATAAAGTAAAGCATTACCATAATTAAAAAGTATTAATAAATATGTTCACCAACTCTTTACTTCATCATGAGAACTTAGCTTCAAAATGTTGTCTGTTGAGATATGAGTAGACTTAAATATCTAGAGCATCAAACTATCTAGTTCTATAAAACAAAGCTTCTAGAAGTTCCATGAATTTGAGTTAATAGCTATCATTGTATAGTGATAAAGTAATAAATGGACATCAGTCAGGCATTCTTCTTTTTTGTGTTATATGTAATACATACTCATCAGCTCATTGATTGGTTGGCAGAAGTGTCCATCATTTGGAAGAGCACTGATGCAGTCACAAGAGGAATTGGTGTTGTTACCACAAGACCCATATAGTTTGCACTTTTCACAATTCCAGAAATATTGATCCTCACACCTGCACTGATATTCAGTACCATTCAAACTGCACACTGTTTAACAGAAAGTCATGATGAGGTGAGGATTTTTAAGCACAATGCGATCATTTAAAGAATGTTTGTTTTATATAGGTTTAAATTATCTTTAAATACAGTTTATTCGGTTCCTTCTGAGATATTGTGTAAACAGACATTAACTGGAAATAAATTGTTATCAGGGGTTTAACCCGTCCTTTTATAAAATTGTCGAGTAAATATTTGTGGTTAATGTCATTCAATTTCATATAAGAAAGCAATCTCTGAAATGCTGTATATGACTTTATTGGATGTTGGATCGTATAATCTCTGACACATTGTGGGTCTGAGATTCAGCAGAAACTGAAAGGTCAGTTACCTGTAGTGATGTTCACGTCAGTGACACTGATGTCACTATTTATTGTAGGTAAACTGTATCTCTGTAAAATGATCCTCAGTTGATTCAGGATTGTTACATCTATTGCATCAATCTCGATCTCAATCAGATATTCAGCTAAGGGAAAGGTGAAAAGAAATTCCACTCAAATGTACTATATGATTATACAGCATGGAAGTAAAATAACGCTGGCCAGAATTTGCATATCTTGTGGTAGTTATTGAGGTAGTTTACCTGGGGGTAGATCAGGTGGACATATAGAGTTATCTTTAAAGAACAAAATGCCATGATTAAAAAATGGACTAATAAATACAGTTTATTTAATCAGCTTTAACTTAGAAAACTTTGCCATAAGAGCATTTATCACCAAACATTTTTGTGTGCTTATAGTGTTTGAGTGCTTATAAAGTTAAATATCTAGAGCATATGTGCAATATCTTTCATTTGGCACTACTGGGGTTTTATTTTCGGGGGGGGGTCGGTTTGTAATTGGGTCAGTTTTTCTTATGAGCCTGAACATGTGAAATATAAATTTTGCCAGGGGCCATTTAAAAGCGACAATTATATGTTAATGAAATACTGAAAGGGTATTATTCTTAAATGACTATTATTTGTTTTACATATCATACATACTCGTCAGATCATTGATTGGTTGGCAGAAGTGTCCATCATATGGAAGAGCATTAATGCAGTCACAAGAGGAATTGGTGACGTTACCACAAGACCCAAATAGTTTGCACTTTTCACATGGCCAGAAATACTGATCCTCACACCTGCACTGATATTCAGTACCATTCAAACTGCACACTGTGGAACAGAAAAAACATCATGATGAGGTGAGGATTTGTTAAAACAGTGCTGTCGTTTAAACATATATATATATATATATATATATATATATATATATATATATATATATATATATATATATATATATATATATATATATATATATATATATATATATATATATATATATATATATATATATATATATATATATATATATTGCATAACATTTTCAGTAAATATTTCAGCTTAAGTTCATTGCAGATCACATGAAAGCCATTTCTGAAATGCTGTGTATGATTTTATTGGTGGTTGGATCATATAATCTCTTATACACTGACTGCGAGACTCAGCAGAAACTGAAAGGTCAGTTACCTGTAGTGATGTTAATTTCAGTGATATTGATGGCATTATTTATTGAAGGTAAACTGAGTGTCTTCCAAATGTTCCTCAGTTGATTCAGGACTGTTACATCCACTGCGCTAATTTCAATCTCAATTAGATATTCAGCTGAGAGAAAAGTGAAAAGAAATTCCACATAAATATACTACATCATTATAGAGAAGTAAAGTAACACTGCTGAGAATCTTCACATTTTCTGTAAGTTATTGGTGTAGTTTTACCTGGAGGTGGTTCAGTTGGACATGATGAGTTATCTATAAAGTAAAGCATTACCATAATTAAAAAGTATTAATAAATATGTTCACCAACTCTTTACTTCATCATGAGAACTTAGCTTCAAAATGTTGTCTATTGAGATATGAGTAGACATAAATATCTACAGCATCAAACTATCTAGTTCTATAAAACAAAGCTTGTAGAAGTAACATGCATTTGACAGTTAATAGCTATTATTGTATAGTAATAAAGTAATAATTGGACATCAGTAAGATATTTTCTTTTTTGTGTTATATGTATTACATACTCATCAGCTCACTGATTGGTTGGCAGAAGTGTCCTTCATATGGAAGAGCACTGATGCAGTCACAAGAGGAATTGGTGTCGTTACCACAAGACCCATATAGTTTGCACTTTTCACATGGCCATAAGTACTGATCCTCACACGTGCACTGATATTCAGTACCATTCAAACTGCACACTGTTTAACAGAAAGTCATGACAAGGTGAGGATTTCTTAGTACAATGCTGTGATTTAAAGAATGCTATTTTTTTCATATATTGGTTTAAATTATCTTTAAAAACAGTTTATTCAGTTCCTTCTGAGATATTGCGTAAGCAGAAATGAACTGGAAATAAATTGTTATCAGGGGTTTAACCCGTCCTTTTATAAAATTGTCAAGTAAATATTTGTGGTTAATGTCATTCAATTTCGTATAAAGCAATCTCTGAAATGCTGTATATGACTTTATTGGATGTTGGATCGTATAATCTCTGACACATTGTCTGTCTGAGATTCAGCAGAAACTGAAAGGTCAGTTACCTGTAGTGATGTTCACGTCAGTGACACTGATGTCACTACTTATTGTAAGTAAACTGTATGTCTGTAAAATGATCCTCAATTGATTCAGGATTGTTACATCTATTGCATCAATCTCGATCTCAATCAGATATTCAGCTGAGGGAAAGGTGAAAAGAAATTCCACTCAAATGTACTATATGATTATACAGCATGGAAGTAAAATAACGCTGGCCAGAATTTGCATATCTTGTGGTAGTTATTGAGGTAGTTTACCTGGGGGTAGATCAGGTGGACATATAGAGTTATCTGTAAAGAACAAAATGCCATGATTAAAAAATGGACTAATAAATACAGTTCATTTAATCAGCTCCAACTTAGAAAACTTTGCCATAAGAGCATTTATCACCAAACATTTTTGTGTGCTTATAGTGTTTGAGTGCTTATAAAGTTAAATATCTAGAGCATAAGTGCAATATCTTTCATTTGGCACTATTGGGGTTTTATTTTCGGGGGGGGGGAACGGTTTGTAATTGGGTCAGTTTTTCTTATGAGCCTGAACATGTGAAATATAAATTTTGCCAGGGGCCATTTAAAAGTGACAATTATATGTTAATGAAATACTGAAAGGGTATGATTCTTAAATGACTATTATTTGTTTTACATATCATACATACTCGTCAGATCATTGATTGGTTGGCAGAAGTGTCCATCATATGGAAGAGCATTGATGCAGTCACAAGAGGAATTGGTGACGTTACCACAAGACCCAAATAGTTTGCACTTTTCACATGGCCAGAAATACTGATCCTGACACCTGCACTGATATTCAGTACCATTCAAACTGCACACTGTGGAACAGAAAAAACATCATGATGAGGTGAAGATTCGTTAAAACAGTGCTGTCATTTAAACATATATATATATATATTCATTGCAGTTCATTGCAGATCACATGAAAGCCATTTCTGAAATGCTGTGTATGATTTTATTGGTGGTTGGATCATATAGTCTCTTATACACTGACTGCGAGACTCAGCAGAAACTGAAAGGTCAGTTACCTGTAGTGATGTTAATTTCAGTGATATTGATGGTATTATTTATTGAAGGTAAACTGAGTGTCTTCCAAATGTTCCTCAGTTGATTCAGGACTGTTACATCCACTGCGCTAATTTCAATCTCAATTAGATATTCAGCTGAGAGAAAAGTGAAAAGAAATTCCACATAAATTTACTACATCATTATACAGAAGTAAAGTAACACTGCTGAGAATCTTCACATTTTCTGTAAGTTATTGGTGTAGTTTTACCTGGAGGTGGTTCAGTTGGACATGATGAGTTATCTATAAAGTAAAGCATTACCATAATTAAAAAGTGTTAATAAATATGTTCACCAAGTCTTTACTTCATCATGAAACTTAGCTTCAAAATGTTGTCTGTTGAGATATGAGTAGACGTAAATATCTACAGCATCAAACTATCTAGTTCTATAAAAATTAGCTTCTAGAAGTTCCATGAATTTGAGTTAATAGCTATCATTGTATAGTAATAAAGTAATAATTGGACATCAGTCAGGCATTCTTCTTTTTTGTCTTATATATAATACATACTCGTCAGCTCATTGATTGGTTGGCAGAAGTGTCCATCATATGGAAGAGCGTCGATGCAGTCACAAGAGGAATTGGTGACATTACCACAAGACCCATATAGTTTGCAGTTTTCACATGGCCAGAAATATTGATCCTCACACCTGCACTGATATTCAGTACCATTCAAACTGCACACTGTGGAACAGAAAGTCATGAAAAGGTGAGGATTTCTTAGTACAATGCTGTGATTTAAAGAATGTTATTTTTTTCATATATTGGTTTAAATTATCTTTAAAAACAACAATTCATTTGATTCTTTCTGAGATATTGTGTATACAGATATTAATTGGAAAGAAATGGTTATCAGGGGTTTAACCCCTCTTTTTATAAAAGTTTCATATAAATATTTGTAGTTAATGTCATTAAATTTCATATGAAAGCAATCTCTGAAATGCTGTGTATGACTTTATTGAGTGTTGGATCGTATAATCTCTGACACATTGTGAGTGTGAGACTCTGCAGTAAATGAAAGGGTACCTGTAGCTCTGACAACAGTTCTGACTGGAACATCAATTATCAATCCACTTATTCGGATGTGTTGTGGTTGCTACAGTAACAGCTCTTTCACAGGGACTTGTATAGCAGGCATTCCACATAATTGAATGTTAATAATAAACAGATCCCTGGACCACCGGGTGTAAAGCGAGAAATCATTTATTTGGTGAAAATTTCTGTAATATAAGAAGTCTCCAGTGTCGGTTCTTTGAACATCTTCAAGACAGAGATTTTGCACTATGCAGTTTCTGGCTAACATGTTGAACTCCTTTTTTTTTGGCTTATTACTTTCAAGAGAGAGAAAGCACTAAAGTTGACCAATTTGTATCTCTGCCATTGAAGTATGCAGCATAAATGTAACTTGAAGTGCAACTCTCACACAAGCTGCATTTTACCACATATTACATAATTTGAGGTCTGACTGGTTATTTAATTGCTGAACGTCTCACCCTTTAGCTGTTAGAATATTTTTGGAGACTTTAGATTGTATCATTAAACGTTTACAGGTCTTTCGTGTTACATTCCCGCCGGCAGATGGCGCTGCAGCGTGGCTTCAGAGAACTCTTATATATGGTCACGAGCCTTTGTTTGTTTTGATTCTCCCTGTGTTTAAGCATTGGTTGATTTACTCCAGGTGTCTGTGTTTTAGTTTAATTACGTTGGTTATTTACACCCCTTGTGTTGTTGTGCATTTCACGCAGTATTATCCGTAGATAAGTAAGTAAATGAGTATTGAGCGTAACGGTGAAGACATTACACATGGTAGAAGTCTTATTTTCATGTAGGTTCTCGTTCCATGCCTCAACTTCGGTTTTATGTTTAACCTGTTAATCTTGTCCAGTGTAGACTGCGCTTCCTGTGTTTTGTCTGCTGTGTGAAAATAAAGACTTTGATCTGCACCTGCTTCTCTTCCAGTCCCGTGTTGTTAGACTTCCAGCCTGTCACTGAAAACATGCTATATGACCAGGTCACTATATTCCATTTTGGCTTAGGACCCGTTTTGAACAGTGCTAACAAAACACATACTGTATCTCAAAATAAAGTTCTGCATGATATCAGTGCAACCAGATGTGCAATTTTATATGGCAGAATATCATACTATGTAAACCCAGCTGGGGTTAGTGACCCTTCCATCACATCTGAGGCAATTCTCATATTGTCATTTATAATTAAGAACCTACATTTAATAAATAATAATAAGAATATGTTGTTGTTATTGTTGTTGTTGTTTTTGAACAGAGCTTACCTGTTGTAATGTTCACGCTTTCGATTTCTGTGGTGTTGTCTATTTGGAAATTACTGATGGACTCCAATGATGATTTGAATTGTTCAAACAAAATCGCTTGTGACACATTCACCTCTATGATTATAATGTATTCTAGTATATCCGTGTTCACTGGAAATGAAAATGTGAATTTGGTCATTTATGTGACGGGCATGAAAAGAAAAAAACAGACATAGATATAAATGAAATATATAAAAATGCTTTAAAATCATATAGCAGGATTTTTAGACATAATTTTAATGAACTTTTATTTACCGTCCCGTTTTTCCCGTAAGTGATTCATTTCACCATCTGTGTAGATAAACTGAATTTTGAGGGGAAAATTAATTAGGCAAAGTTGCATAATAATTGTTCTCATAATAATCATGTTTAATTTTATTACATACACGATTTGCAGTCTTTATTGCTGTAAAAATGTGAAATTTACCATTACTTATTACTGAAATTTTATATTACAAAGAATTCAGTTAAAGAAGTCTCAAGAATTTGAAACAATTGTGAACACTGTCATCAGTTTAATATGTTTCTTACATAGCCTTTATTTCAAGTACTTATTTCAAAAATCTTTGATAGTGCCTGGTTTTCTAACTCATATTTCAGTTTTAAAATGTCACCTCTGCAATCATGTCTGAAATTTCAGGGAGTCCTTGTGAGTTCACCACTTGCATATAAATGAGCAGGATGGCAAAACATCTCAGGGAACATTCTGGCCTTTTCCCTGTAAAACAAAGATAAGAAATGAAAAATGTAGCCTTGTAGGGTAAATATATTTTTTTGCTGACTTTGCACATAACTCTGCTGCTGAAGAAACTCAACTGTTTCTGAGAATCTGTGAACAGTAGCCTAAAGTTCTTGGTGCTCATGTAGCTAGTTTTCTATTACATCCTTTTAGGATTTCGGCTAATCCTGGTCTTGAAATTGTCTATTGTTCAACAATTCGAACAATTTCATTAAGTAAATAGGTTTTGATGGTTACCACTGACAGTAATGACCAACACTCACTGTGTAAAGCTTTACCAACTGCTTCTGAGAAAAAGATAATGAAACATTTAGAGTTAATGTTTAGAGTTAGAGTTAACCAACATAGAGACTTGTCATGACAAGATATAGGATATGTTGTATGCCTTCAACTGAATTTCCAGCAAAACACGTCAGCTTTGATTCCACCGAGTCTCAATAGATTGCATAGACAAAGGCCAACATGAACATGAACATGTGGTACCAAACACCAAAATGGCTGTATATCAGCACAGTAATAACAGGCTATATCAGAGAAGTACACACTATTAGGCCTCCCACACCCAACATATGCACTACCAGCACAACCAACTTAAGAGGTCTGTAAAATATGACACAAGTCTGTCTAGTTATAAAAATGATCCAAAGAGGCTTCTGTAGGAAGAAACAAACTCCAGGACACTGCGGGACACAATGCATACAAACAATCAGACCTAGGGACAAATTAGGGTAGTCAGTCCATCTACAGGAATGTTTTTTGGGAGTTGAGAGGAAACCAGACTTTCCTAGTAGAAGTAATATACCTAGGGCTGTAGTCAAGACTGCATTTGTCAAGTCCAAGATCAGGTCTAGCCAAGATGGAGGCAAGACCAAGGGGGTAGAGATAGATAGATAGAGTCTTTATTGGTCACATACACATTAGAGCACAGTGAAACCCAGTAACCCAGAGCCTTAACCGCTAAGCCACCACTGCCCCATTTAGATCAAGTCTAAATGAAAATGAGATAAAATAAACTGGAGTTTATTTCTGCCTATAGAAGCCTGTTTGGATCATTTCTATAACCAGACAACTTGGGAGACCAAAAGGCATCAAATGCTTTTTGAGGCCAGAGCTTTACTTCAACCAGTTTGCTTCATTCATGCATTATATTAACAATTTGGCTGTTTTTTATTTATTTATTTATTTATTTAATTTGTTTTTTAAAGAAATTTCTTGTCAAACTTTGTGTATGTACCATCTATATTCAGTAGTTACTTAATCTTATGTCATTAAAACAGAGACCTTAGTGGGGATCCAGCAAAAATGATTACACACAAAGTAACTTGGACCGAGGGCCTGACTTCTCAACAAATTATATGCTCTTGAGTGATGGCATGGCAGTTTTCATGCTTCACGTTCTTTAATGTTTTATTTCCTTTAATGTTCTAGAATTACTATACCAAATTCTACTCTTATCACACACACACCACACACACACACACACACACATACAAATTAATGTAATTTTTGTCTGCATGCCAGACATTCCACAGATCTTCCTAGAAACCTCCACCCCACCACACCCATTACAAGTTGAGAAAAACAAGTTCAACAACTTCATCAGTTGTGAAAGCAAAAGTGCTACTGAAGCTGTGTGCTACAAGAGTGGGGGTTATTATAACCGCAAAGGGGAGAGTAAATCTGGAATGGAATGTTCAAAAAGCACAACTGAATGTGATGGTCATGTGTCCACAAACATTTTGTCATATAGTGTATTCGCTGTTCTTGCACAAATTTCCTCAAGGTTTTTGTATGATGGTATTGGAGAGTGACTGTTGTCTTTTGACTTCTTTTTTTCTTTTCTTTCTATTTTTATTTTCACATATTATCATTATGACTATTTCTACTATGTCTGTTGGTAAATTAAGACCATCAACCCATTACTTATTTAGCTGTCCTAATTCTTGATATTGGATTTGTATAAGAGAATGGATGGACAGCTTAAAAATATATTTTTTTGCTGACTTTGCACATAACTCTGCTGCTGAAGAAACTCAACTGTTTCTGAGAATCTGTGAACCGTAGCCTAAAGTTCTTGGTGCTCATGTAGCTAGTTTTCTATTACATCCTTTTAGGATTTCGGCTAATCCTGGTCTTGAAATTGTCCATTGTTCAACAATTGGAACAATTTCATTAAGTAAATAGATTTTTATGGTTACCACTGACAGTAATGACTAACACTGCTTCTGAGAAAAAGATAATGAAACATTTAGAGTTAAAAGCTTGTCAGGGCAACAGCATTATATAACCAAACATACAACACACTCGTATGTACTTTTAACAGATTACAGCACTCGTGTAAAAACCCAATGCTGATCCCAATGCTGAATTTGATAATGGCCACTAATATGAAGAAGTAACCAACATAGAGACTTGTCATGACAAGATATAGGATATGTTGTATGCCTTCAACTGAATTTCCAGCAAAACACGTCAGCTTTGATTCCACCGAGTCTCAATAGATTGCATAGACAAAGGCCAACATGAACTGCATGTGGTACCAAACACCAAAATGGCTGTATATCAGCACAGTAATAACAGGCTATATCAGAGAAGTACACACTATTAGGCCTCCCACACCCAACATATGCACTACCAGCACAACCAACTTAAGAGGTCTGTAAAATATGACACAAGTCTGTCTAGTTATAAAAATGATCCAAAGAGGCTTCTGTAGGAAGAAACAAACTCCAGGACACTGCGGGACACAATGCATACAAACAATCAGACCTAGGGACAAATTAGGGTAGTCAGTCCATCTACAGGAATGTTTTTTGGGAGTTGAGAGGAAACCAGACTTTCCTAGTAGAAGTAATATACCTAGGGCTGTGGTCAAGACTGCATTTGTCAAGTCCAAGATCAGGTCTAGCCAAGATGGAGGCAACTCCAAGGGGGTAGAGATAGATAGATAGAGTCTTTATTGGTCACATACACAGTAGAGCACAGTGAAACCCAGTAACCCAGAGCCTTAACCGCTAAGCCACCACTGCCCCATTTAGATCAAGTCTAAATGAAAACGTGATCAAATAAACTGGAGTTTATTTCTGCCTATAGAAGCCTGTGTGGATCATTTCTATAACCAGACAACTTGGGAGACCAAAAGGCATAAAATTCTTTTTGAGGCCAGAGCTTTACTTCAACCAGTTTGCTTCATTCATGCATTATATTAACAATTTGTCTGGTTTTTTTTATTTATTTTTTTTTTATTTGTTTTTTAAATAAATTTCTTGTCAAACTTTGTGTATGTACCATCTATATTCAGTAGTTACTTAAACTTATATAATTAAAACAGAGACCTTAGTGGGGATCCAGCACAAATGATTACACACAAAGTAACTTGGACCGAGGGCCTGACTTCTCAACAAATTATATGCTCTTGAGTGATGGCATGGCAGTTTTCATGCTTCACGTTCTTTAATGTTTTATTTCCTTTAATGTTCTAGAATTACTACACCAAATTCTACTCTTATCACACACACACACACACACACACATACACCACACACACACACACACACACACACACACACATACAAATTAATGTAATTTTTGTCTGCATGCCAGACATTCCACAGATCTTCCTAGAAACCTACACCCCACCACACCCATTACAAGATGAGAAAAACAAGTTCAACAACTTCATCAGTTGTGAAAACAAAAGTGCTACTGAAGCTGTGTGCTACAAGAGTGGGGGTTATTATAACCGCAAAGGGGAGAGTAAATCTGGAATGGAATGTTCAAAAAGCACAACTGAATGTGATGGTCATGTGTCCACAAACATTTTGTCATATAGTGTATTCGCTGTTCTTGCACAAATTTCCTCAAGGTTTTTGTATGATGGTATTGGAGAGTCACTGTTGTCTTTTGACTTCTTTTTTCTTTTCTTTCTATTTTTATTTCCACATATTATCATTCTGACTATTTCTACTATTTCTGTTGGTAAATTAAGAGCATTAACCCATTATGTATTTAGCTGTCCTGATTATTGATATTGGATTTGTATAAGAGAATGGATGAACAGCTTAAAAAGAGCTTTAACTCGGCAGTAAATTAAAGAAACAAAGATGGACTTCTCTTAAAGAACAGTTCACACTAAAATTATATTGATTGTGATACACCTGATGAGATTAACTATAGACTTGATATTTCAAGAGTTTTTCTTCTATTTCCATTAGAAGAAAATTTTTTCATCACACGAAATGGTAGAGCACAATTCTTTTGCTTCCAGTAAGTAATTACAATCCAAACAAGTCTGACATGTTTCCTTCTACACAAACAAACACATTTAAATTAAAGTTACATTTCTAAAAATATTTAACTTACCTTTATTAGCCATGCTCGTGTAGATTTTGGACTTCGTCTGTTGTCTCTTTGGTGTCTCTGTGTAAAATTCCATGTCACAGCTGAACCTATTGCATTATACTGTACTGCATTCCTTCTGAACTAATCCAACTACTCTGCCTTTGTTTAAACAAACATTTTCACAGCCAATTAAATGTTTCCACTGTTTCTCCAGTAGAATCCTATATTATCACAGCAGAAAAAGTACAGTTCAGCAAGTGAAATTATAATAAATACTGTCCAGTCAGACTTATCTGAAGTTTTATCATAACCATTATTATATTTGTTTCATTGTTTGTTTATTTGTTTCTTTTTTTGTGTCCTTTTTCGAAAAGGCCATTCACAGAAAAAGAGGTCCATTAAAATTAAACCATCAAGCTGAGAAAAAAATTTTTCTCATGTGGTCAAAATAAACTGTAATATATAAGTTTGGCCATTTATAATATTTTTTTATATTATATTCAGGGTATATTTATTTTTTCTTTTATGATGTGAATAAATAAATTAAGAAAAACTAAAAGAAGTTTAGTTCTTTTAGTTCACAAACCACATCTGAAGCTCCACTTTATTCCTAGTTAACTCCCTATAAATTCCCATTATTCAGTTTATTTACTTATGACACTTTCCATATCTATCACCTCCCTTTCTCGTCGGAATCCTACCCAAGAGTTGTGACCACTCTTCACACTCTGGTACTGGCCAACAGATTCCATAATGTAATTGGTTAATGTTAATACTACTGATCATGCTTTGTCACGTAATGGAATTGAGGACGTAATGCAAATGGATGCAAATGCAGATAAGAGCTTTATTATGTGAGAGACAGGCAGACAAATCCAAATTATGAATCATAGACATGGTCATAAACAGTCAAAAGGTCACTCAATCTGCAAACGGGCATAAACGAGGCAAAAGAAGAATTGAAAACAAAGGCTAGAACAAGATCAAAACTAGAACAGAAAACACAATGATCAACGGCTTGGTATATAGATGACACACGTAATATTTCGCAAAGACTAAGTGTTTGAACAGTCTCTTATATAGCATGGAGCGAGTGAGTATGAGATTGGCAACAAGTGTGTGTGATTAGAATTCTGGAGAAGGTGAACATGTTTGTATGTAAGAAGTGTGGTCCTCTACGGCTATGTTTGTAGTTGGTGGTGTATCCTAGGAAATTAAGCTGCTTGTTTTCTGTGATGTGACATGCTTATTGTACATAATTTAATTTGAAACTTGTTTAAATTAAGTTCAATATAGAGTGGCTGTAAAAAGTCTACTCAACCTTGTTAAAATCTCAGGTTTTTGTGATTGAAAAAATTATAAATAATTTCCAAACTTTTTCTACCGTTATAATTTGACATTTTAAATTAAAGTGAAAAGCAATAAGAAATATTTTAGGGCAAAATAAAAAGAAGAAAAAAAGTACTATAACCTGGTTGCATAAGCGTGCACAACCTTAAGCTAATACTTACAGTGGTGCTTGAAAGTTTGTGTAGAGCTTTCTATAATTCTGCATAAATGTGACCTAAAACATCAACAGATTTTCACAAGTCCTAACAGTAGATAAAGAGAACCAAATTAAACAAATGAGACAAAAATATTATACTATTATAAATATAATTATTTCTATAAGTATAATATATACTAATATAAATATTCATTATTTACTTATTGAGGAAAATGATTTAATATTACATATCCGTGAGTGGCAAAAGTATGTTAAAATTCAGTATCTGGTGTGACCCACTTGTGCAGCAATAACTGCAACTAAATGTTTCCGGTAATTGTTGATCAGTTCTGCACATCAGTTTGGAGGAATTTTAGTCTGTTCCTCAGTACAGAACAGCTTCAACTCTGGGATGTTGGTGGGTTTCCTCACATGAACAGCTTGCTTCAGGTCCTTTCACAACATTTTATTGGATTAAGTTCAGGACTTTGACTTGTCCATTCCAAAACATTAACTTGTCTAATAACTATTCTGCTTTAACCATTCTTTGGTAGAATGACTTGTGTGCTTCGGGTTGCATTGATTTACTGCCACCTGTCATGAGTCCCCCTTTGTGCAGCGTGCTATGGAACATGCATGAGCAGGTGCGCGAGCACCTACTTCTCTGTTGTGGACAGCAGTGACATTTTGACATTTATGTCATGTCTCATCCCCGTCCTGTCATTGGTTATGTTGTCACATGTGTCTGTATTGCCCTCAGCTGTTAGCGGTTACGAGGCTGATTCATGCCGGCATATATACCACATGCCTGCCAACACTCAACACGGAATATTAGAGTAAGATTTAGACTTATTTAGCTTAGATGATCGTTACCATAGTCTTTGTTCATGTCATGTTTCATGGTTCGTGTTCATGTTCATAGTCAAAGTTCAGGCCACGTTTCATGTTTAGATTCGTTAGTTTAGTTCACTGGTTTCTCCGCTATAAGTCCCTCGCTGTGTTTCATGTTTCATGTTTAGTATCTCGTTCCATTCACAAAACATTTTTTCATTAGCCATCTGGCTTGTCCATATGATCTTTATCAAACTGTTCTTTTTGGAGAGCAGTGGCATCCTCCTTGAAACCCTGCCTTGCACACAAATGTTGTTCAGTGTTCTCCTGATGGTGGACTCATGAATATTAATATTAGCCAATGTGAAAGAGGCCTTCAGTTGCTTAGAAGTTACCCTGGTTCCCTTTGTGACCTCAGGGATTATTTTGCAAAATATTATGCAAAAACTATTAAACCAAACATGGTACATGGACATCATGACTTTACATGACAATCATGTAAAATCATGACTATTGATAGGCCTGCCATGATCAGTTGACGGGGGAATTAAGCACGTTGAGTGATATGATATATATATATATATATATATATATATATATATATATATATATATATATATATATATATATATATATATATATATATATATATATGGCACCTGTGAACCACGCCATCAGCCTTATTATCTTCAGCGAGATTGCATGAGTCGGTTGTTTGTGTAAAGAAACAAAAAGACGCCTCATTTCCTCTCTGTCTTTTCTCAGAATCTCAGGACTTTTCTATCCTTTCAAAAAAAAAGAGAAGAAAAAAAGTAATGAGTGAGAGAGAAAAATATGAGTTAGAGAATCCAGGAAGTGTGTTACGGCTTCCTTCCGTTTCATAATGGAGAATAGTGCCCACTTTCTGTGTGAAGTGTCTAGAGTAGAGCATGCGACGGCAGCCTCAAGAGGCTGCGCATTGTAAAGCCTACGTCAGGCAGCTCCGCTCGCGACTTGCTCTCTTCTCGGAAGCCAAAGCAAATTGGGTTTCAGAGCCTCACAGATCTGGGTCGGCCACTACTGAGGCAGCTAGCCATCTCAGATCCAGGGGATCTCTTATGGATCCAGAAGAGAGATGAGCCAGAGATGAGCGCTGCTCTATCTCTTGCTCTGTCTTCCGGGTCCGGCTCCCAGCTGAATTTTGAAGAAGAAAAAACACACACAAAAATAACAGTAATAATTCCTATCTGACTCTGCGGAGCCAGAAGGATGTCCTAAAAACTGAGAGTAGCATATAAAGAGCTGCTTGAAGTGATTACTAAGGCTGGATGAGCTTTTATCTCCCCAGTGAAAGTAAATCCCTCACACTAGAGAAAACTCCCCTTTCTTCCAGAATGGCATGACAAAATATGACAGGCATCTGGGGGAAAACCATGCATAAGCCATATTTATAACCCCATGATGTTGGATTATTCAGCCATTGTCGGGGAATTAACAGCATGGCTTTTTGGTAATGCTGAAAGTGGAGGAGGCGCTTGCGAGCTAAATCTGTAAATCAACGGCAGGTAATTGGGGGGGGGGGGGCTTATCCATCCAAGCCCTGGTGTAAGGCCACCGTGGCATCGGTGGGCAAGGCCTATGCTATAATAGTCTTGCTTGTGGGTCACTGCAGACATTGACAGTGTTGCAGGCCTACCAAGCAGACCTGCTGAGTGAGCTTGACATTTGGCATACAGCCAGTTCCTTTCCTGTTGTGTCGAGTTCACCCGGGCATCCAGAAGTGGAGTCCGGACCAGCACTAGTGCGAGGGAGACACAGAAGGCGAGTATGGCAGCCCACCAACCTCCGCAGACAGCCAAGGGAACCGGGCGGCCACAGTCGCGGCCTGCTAATAGCCCTGATCTGAGAATGATCATAAAGGCCAAGCAGACAAAGAAGAGTGGTCCTGGGGGGCCATGAAGGGGCGTGTCAGGGGACATGAGGTTGTTAGGGTCCTCATCTGGAGCAGTATATAAATTGCCTAGAAATGTGGGCATAGTTCTAGCACTAAAATTATTTATTCTTTAGTCAATTGAGAGGTCGCCATGTGCTTACAGACAACACAGCAGTGGTCTCATATATTGACCACCAGGGAGGATTATGTCCACGCCCCCTGTTCAGGGAGGTGCAACTAATTCTTCTCTGGGCAGAGAGAAAGTTTTGTCAGTGAGTGCAATGTACATTCTGGGCAACTCAGAATGGAGCTTAGGCCTAGGGATTGGTGGCTCCATCAACAAGTGGTGGAGTCCATAAGGCAGAGGTTTGGCCAAGCGGAACTGCATTTGTTCGCGTCCAAGGAGACAACACACAGCCTGCTGGGGTTCGCCCTCACTCCTCCTGCACTATTAGGGCTGGGGCAACATCGTGTCAGGCGGCTGAGGCCCATCTGCAGGCCATGCATACCTTCCTGGGACCTTTCTGTGGTCCTGGAAGATTTGTCTACTTGAGCCCTTAGTGTGGATCTACTGTCCCAAGCCAAAGGGCTGATTTATCACCATTGGCCGGAATTATGGAAACTGTGGGTTTGGCCCCTGAAGGGCACCAGCTCATAGATTCTGGTCTCACAACTGAGGTTGTACAGACCATGCTGAACCCTAGAGCACTATCCACGATTAAATTGTATGCACTCAAGTGGTGGCTAGACCCTGTGTACTGCACAATAGCTACAGTCCTGGAGTTCTTATAAGGACGTGTCTCAGCGAGGTGGGCTCCTTCTATATTCAGGGTTTACATGGCTGTCATTTGAGCCAGCCATGCCCCTGTTGATGGAGCCTCTGTGGAGCAACATCCTCTAACTTTGCGTGGTGTCAGGCGGCTGAGGCCCATCTGCAGGCCGTGTATACCTTCCTTGGATCTTTCTGTGGTCTTGGAAGGTCTGTCAGGTGTCCCATTTGAGCACTTAGAGTCAGCCTCGGAGAAGCTTCTGACTCTAAAGGTCAGAAGCTGCTGGCCCTGACATCTCTTCTGCTGGCCCTGACATCTCTCAAACAAGTAGGAGTTCTACAAGCTCTCTCAGTTGCCCCTTCATACCTGGACTTTATACATTTACATTTATTCATTTAGCAGACGCTTTTATCCAAAGCGACTTACAAATAAGCAAAGCGATATATCAAGCAGGGAACAATACAAGTAGTGCTACTATACAAGATCCATTAATTGAATACCAGAGGAAGCAAAGTGTACAGAGTAGAGGTGTAAGTGCAAGTCTGTGTTTTTTTTTTGTTTTTTTTTGTTTTTTTTTAGGAGATGGTTAGGTGTTCACGGAAAAGGTGGGTCTTTAGCTGTTTTTTGAAGATAGTGAGAGACTCTGCAGTCCGGATTGAGATCGGAAGAGCATTCCACCACTGGGGAACAGTATGTGTGAAGGTTCTGGAAAGGGACCTTACGCCTCGCTGAGTGGGAACTACTAAAGTCGCTAGTCGCTAGTCGATCGCAGATTGCGAGAGGGAATGTATGCCTCCAGGAGAGAGTTGAGGTAGGAGGGTGCTGTTCCTGACAAGGTCTTGTAGGTGAGCATCAAGGCCTTGAACTTGATGCGGGCAGCTACAGGAAGCCAGTGGAGGGAGATGAAGAGGGGTGTGACATGAGTAGTCTTGGGCTGGTTGAAGACAAGGCGCGCTGCAGCATTCTGAATCATTTGAAGGGGTTTGATGGAGCTGGCTGGGAGGCCTGAAAGCAGTGAGTTGCAGTAGTCCAGTTTAGAGATGACAAGAGCCTGGACAAGTATCTGTGTAGCCTGTTTGGTGAGGAATGGTCGGATTTTCTTGATGTTGTACAGGATGAACCTACAGGACCTTGCAGTTGCTGAGATGTGGTCTGTAAAGGTCAAGCCCTCATCAAGAATCACCCCAAGGTTCCTGGCCGTCTTGGTTGGCATGAGTGTAAGTGAGCTGAGCTGTACAGTGAAGTTCTGGTTGATTGAGGGATAGGCTGGGATGCCGAAGCTCCGATTTTCCCAGGTTAAGCTGAAGATGGTGCTTCTTCATCCAGACCGAGATGTCTGACAGGCAAGATGAGATGCGAGCAGAAACAGATGGGTCGTCAGGCTGGAAGGACAAATAGAGCTGAGTGTCATCAGCATAGCAGTGATAGGAAAAGCCATGAGACTCAATCACCTGACCGAGAGATGTGTGTATATAGAAAAGAGGGTGGACCCAGAACTGATCCCTGTGGAACGCCAGTTGTGAGTTGCTGAGTTCCAGAAATACCTCCGCTCCATGATACCTTGAAGGATCTGTCCGAAGATAGGATTCCACCCAGCGTAGAACCGTTCCATTGATGCCCAGGTTGGAGAGAGTTGATAGGAGGATCTGATGGTTCACAGTGTCGAAGGCAGCAGAGAGGTCAAGTAGGATGAGGACAGATGATCTAGAGGTTGCTCTTGCTAGTCGTAAGGCTTCGGTGACGGAAAGCAGAGCAGTCTCCGTGGAATGGTTGCTCTTGAAGCCAGACTGCTTGGTGTCTAGGAGGTTGTTCTGTGTGAGAAAATTGTAGAGTTGATTAAAAACGGCTCTTTCGAGAGTTTTGGAAAGAAAGGGGAGGAGGGAAACAGGTCTGTAATTGTCAACTATAGAAGGATTGAGTGATGTTTTTTTAAGCAGTGGGGTAACCCGGGCTTGCTTAAATGAGGTAGGGTATGTGCCAGTAGAGAGCGATGTGTTAAAGATGTGTGTAAGTGCAGGTAATAGTGTGGGAGAGATGGACTGAAGAAGTTGAGAAGGGATAGGGTCAAGGGGACAGGTTGTGGGACGGCTGGAGCGGGAGTTTAGAGACATCAGTCTCTGAGAGGGGAGAGAAGGAAGTCAGTTGGGAGGTACGTGGAGGAGGAGTTGGTCTATGCATGTCTGGGGTTGAGAACTGGTTCCTAATTGATGTAACCTTGCTGGAAAAGAAACTTGCAAAGTCATCTGCAGTGAGAGAGGAAGGGGAAGGGGGAGGAGGGGGACAGAGAAGAGAGGAAAAAGTTTTTTTTTAAAAAAAGAGGAAAAGAATGCGGGTGTTGGGAGAACTACCAATCTTATCTTGGAAGTATGTGGTTTTAGCAATGGAGATGCTTTTGGAAAAAGAGGAGAGAAGTGTCTGGTAATTGGTTAGGTCAATTGGATTGTTTGATTTGCGCCATTTCCTTTCGGATGCTCTTAGTTTGGCCCGGTTGCTACGCGAAAGCTTCTGCAGAGCCAAGGACTAGACAGTGATGTGCGAGCAGGTCTGGAGGTTAGGGGGCATATGCTGTCAAGAGAAGATGTTAAGGTGGAACATAGCATGTCGGTTGCGGTGTTTACGTCAAGTGAGGAAAAGTGGCCGTTAGAGGGAAGTAAGGTTGTGACAATGGAGGAGAAATGTGAGGGGGAAAGGGAGCGAAGATTGCGACGAAAAGAGATGGAAGGAGGAGACAGTGAAGGGGGTGAGGGGAGAGAAGGCCTTGGCTAATCTAGGGACTTTATCCCTAGATTAGCCAAGGCCTTCCTGCCTTCATCTGCTGCCGAACCTGTGATGTTGCAGGCTTTCTGCCCTCCTCTTTTTCTCACACTGGAACAAGAGAGAATGCACCTGCTGTGTCCAGTAAGGGCTCTCTGTACTTACATCCACCACTGCGGCCAGTGGGGTAAGTTGGAGCAGCTGCTGGTCTGCTTGGTGGCAACAGTAGAGGTGATGCTGAGTCAAAGCAGTGCATCTCTAATTGAATAGTGGCAGCAATTTATCGCTACGCCTCTTGGCATAAGGGCTCATTCCACTAGAGGGGTTGCCGCAGGGTGTTCTACGCCACACACGTTCATTCGATATTACAGTCTGGATATTAATTTCATCCCAGGCTTGAGTGTCTTGCATTGACCCTCGGGCTTGGATCTTTTTGAACAGGCTGTACTGTATGATGGAGTGGGTTTTTTCATTCCCATAATGTTATGCTAAACGTTTCCTTTGAAAGGGAATGTCTGGGTTACACATGTAACCCTATTCAGTGAGACGGGAAGGAGACAATGCGTACCTTTGTCATACGGGGTAGGCCTGTGAATTGTGATTTTTCTTCAGATAATAGAGGCTGACGGCCTCTTCACAGGTGCCATATGTATATATATATAAATATATATATATATATATATATATATATATATATATATATATATATATATATATATATATATATATATATATATATATATATATATCTCACACGACGTGCTTAATTGCCACGTCACCTGATCATAGGCAAGATTTTAAACATGCTTCAGATGCCGGTCGCATGCGATGGCCTCTCCCAATAGTGCTATGCTGAACTCAACGTCATTCTCTTCTCAGTTAACAAGGTTAAATGCTTAACCCAGACGTTTTCAATATAATACAGGGTGAATTTACTTTTCAAATTTTTGTTTGTTTGTTTCATCATTTTCCATACTGTCCCAACGTTTTTGGGGTTTTTTATTATTTAGGGGTCATTTGTTATTTTGCATCCTGAATTTGACCTGATTGTTTGTCTGTTTGATCTGTTTCTAGCATTACACTCCCTGGCTCAAGCTTAACCTTTTTAATGGCATCCATTATAAACGTACATTCCTATTTACAGTATTAATCTTACCATCCCAAGCAGTGCAAAAATTCCAATATTTTTTCTATGCTAATGTAACTTAAATGTATTTGCAGTGAAAAAATATTTCTCCAAATAAGTGAGGAAATGTGTGATACTTTATGACTATTGACTCAGATCATGTCATGACCTGTATTATCACTGTTGGCAGAACAGATGCACTGACCTCTACACAGTCCACCACTAGGACACAGAGAATTCTAGGAATGTCCTCCTATTAATAAAACAGTGGCTGAAATTGCATTTAAAAACTTCGAAATCTTACAGGATGATCTGAAGACTCCTTCCCTTTTTTAGGAATTAGACAAAATGTCAAAGAACTGCTTGTGAGGAGAAAATCAAATGAACAGCCTCAGAGTAACTACAGTATGTTACCATTCAACTGTACTAGATCATCATCTTATAAATGTTAGAAATTAACAAATAAAAGCACAGGCCCTAAAGGATTCGTTGTTGTCACTCATCACTCCACATAAATGATCACAGGACATGTTTCTGGTCATTCAGATTGTCTCTTTTTGAGAGGAAAGGGTGTTGAGAAAGTTTGTCAGTGTTAGTAATTATGACTGATAAGTACAGTACAGTAAATGTGAAATGAAATTTGCCTTGGATGGAGTCCTTTTCTAATAATAATAATACAATCAATCTAAGACAGAGGTCGAAATGGAGATTAGGGTTATTTTGGGATGTGCTTGAAGGATCTAGATCTATATGATGTCTTAAAATGCTATACAAAATTTACTTGAATCGAATTGAATTGAAATGAACAGGATTAAACTTTAAATGTAGACTCTCACTGTTCTAAAGCTAGGACACCCTCTTGAGGGTAAGTCAGGTGTGACAGGTCATACAAGAAAAACTTAAATATAAATATAATAAGAAAGGGTTGCGGGATTGTGTCAAGTGGTTAATTTAAATTTCTCTAGTTTGAATTTAATTCAGAATAAGAAACATTTCCAGAGAGAGCTTAATGTCTGAACCTAAACCGAAACTAACCTGATTAAATAAAAAAAAGCACATAATGTTATAAGCACATAAATAATAGTTCATTGTTGAGATGTATTTATTTAAAACACAGCAGTAACAGTAACAATATCCAGCCCCAAATCCAAAATTGAGAGGTTTTTAAACAGACAGGTCAATGCGTGAAGAAAGACAGGCAAGACACAAAGGTTAAAATAAAAATTATAAAAAACCAAACAGATCACACACTTAAACCATGGCTCAGAAATGCACAGCAGAGAATAACTCATCAACGCTTTAGGAATTGAATTTTGAATGTGATTGGCTGCAGGTGAGCATGGGTTGGACTTTGGTTCTAGAAATCCAGGTTAGGTATGGAGTGTTCCCTGAGGTCACCGTGACAATAAGTAATAAAACAAACTGTGTGTAAAATGGCAAGTAAATCTGGGAAGTTCTAATCACAATGTTTGGTAGAAACAGTTGTTTCTCTTAGTGACACATAAACATCCATTTAACCATAACTCATTGCACTAATTGACACAGTATGTATCTGTATAGGACCAGGTTGTTAGTTTGATGTTATTTACAAAACAGGAGCATGTTCAAAAATTTGGTGCATTCTGGCAATGTAACACATACCTGTGTGTGAAATCGTCAAAGTGAATAACTGTAGTTATGAGATTAATCAAAGTAAATGACAGTTAATGAATGTAGTTAAGATATGAATTAAGATCCAGGCAATTAGTAGATCAAAAGATGAACCTGATACCAAACTTAATTTTTTTGGAGAAGAATAAGGAATAAAATATCTCATCATTGTATATTTGCAGTATCAAATAATGAAGATAAATTAGAAGAGTTAACATCACTACAGGTAACTGTCCTTTCAGTTTCTGCTGAGTCTCACAGTCAGTGTATAAGATCCAACCACCAATAAAGATTATATGATCCAACCACCAATTAAAGTCATACACAGCATTTCAGAAATGGATTTCATGTGATCTGCAATGAACTTAAGCTGAAATATTTACTGAAAAAGTTATGCAATATATATATATATATATATATATATATATAAAATATGGAAAAGCTGAATGTTTTTGGGTTGTCTGTCCATCTGGCTGTCACGGATCCTTGTTAGGGTGATATCTCTAAAATGATTGGTTGAATGTTTTTGTGATATATATGGAAATACAATTGTAACCAGCCAATGAACTTATAGAATTTTAAAACAATGTCATAGCAGATTAGACTAAATAAAGGGTATTTCAGGCATGCAAACTAGTAACAATAAGGACTAAACTTGTTTGCATCCCTGACGAGTTCTACTTGTTAATTTTTTTTTATTCATTCATTTTCATTTTCTTATATATTAACAACAACCACTTAAACAATGAAAAGCTTTTCTTATTTTGTATGCAAATGTATTGTATAATGTATGATGTTTGCAGCTAAACAGACTCTTATAACATGGGCCTAGCAGCGTAGCTGTCAGTAGCTGTATCTGAGTTGCTTGTAGACACACTCGATACATTGTACACATCTGAAAAAGAACAAAATATTAGTGCCATTAGCTCACATACAGTCGGGTAAATAAGTACAGTATTGAACGTGTCAAAAAAAAAATTCAGTAAATACATTTCCACTGAGGCTGTTCACATGAAATTTTCACCAGGCTTTGGTATTAACTCAAGAAATCCACACATGTGAAGAAAGCCAAACATTATATCCCATAAATGAAGTTATGTATAATAAAGGGGAATTACACAGGAAAAAAAGTCTTGAACACGTTAACTGAAATTTATTTAATACTTAGTGGAGAAGCCTTTGTTTGAAATGACAGCTGTAAGATGCTTTCTGTATGAAGAAATTAATGGGCTGCAGAATTCAGGTGTGATTTTGGCCCATTCTTCTAAACATATTGTCTTTAAATCTTGTTCAACAGGATTCGAGTCAGGTGATTGACTCTGAAACCAAATGAGGATTTCCTTTGCTGTATGCTTTGGATTGTTTTACTACTGGAAGTCCACCCACGTCTCATCTTCATCATCCTGGTGGATGGCAGCAGATTCTTCTCAAGAATCTCCCGGGAAAGGGGTCCATTGATCGTTCCTTCAATTATATGAAGTCTTCCAGTATCAAGTGATGAAAAACATCCCCACACCATGATGCTTCCACCTCCAAACTTCACTGTTGGTATAGTGTTTTAAGGGTGATGTGCAGTGCCATTTCTTCTCCAAACATGGTGT
The DNA here is from genome assembly GCA_012411365.1 of Ameiurus melas. NCBI lineage: Eukaryota > Metazoa > Chordata > Actinopteri > Siluriformes > Ictaluridae > Ameiurus > Ameiurus melas. Next base: position 27,117,005 of record CM022763.1, on the reverse strand, counting down.
GTAGTATGACAGCCAACAAGTTCCATTTTGCTCTCGTCAGACCAGACTACACTCTCCCAGTATTTCATAGGCTTGTCCAAATGATTTCTAGCAATCTTTAAATGAGCTTTGACATGCCTTTTCTTTAGTAATGGAGTCTTGTGGGGTAAGGCTATGGCGGTGGAATGCATTGCCTATTGTTTTTCTCTGTGACAATAGCACCTGCAGCCTCCAAGTGTTTCTGGAGCTCTTTCCAAGTGGTCCTTGGCTCTTGGGCTACACTTCTGACTATTCTTCTGACTCCCTGGACAGAAATTGTGCGAGGAGCTCCTGTGCGTTGCTGGTGGATGACGGAGTGATGTTGTTTCCACTTGTGGATAATGGCCCCAATGGTTCTTACTGGAGGATTCAGAAGTTTTGAAATACATCTGTATCCTATTCCATCAATATATTTTTCAATAATAAGGTTGCGAAGGTCTTGCGAGAGCTCTTTGCTTTTACCCATCATGATATGTTTCTTGTGTGACACTTTGGTAATGAAAAGCCTTTTATAGGCCATAGATTTACTAATCCAGCTGATATTAATTTGCACAGATAGGAGTTATAATGAATTATGGATTTCAGCTGGTTTCTTGACTTACCTTGCCATAGAGAACTGATTTTTCTTAGTGTCTCCAATAGTTTTTTCCCGTGTCATTCCACTTCATTGCACATAACTTTATTTATGGATTTTAATGTTGTGAATTCTTTATATTTGCGGATTTCTTGAGTTAATACTGATGTCTGGTGAAAATTTCATGATGTTTTGTAATTTAAAGTATGAGTTCAATATCTATATCAAGGTTTTGTTAAAACCTATAGTGTCATTAATTTATAGGAGGTGGGGACAGGGGACATTACCAAAGTTCTTTTTCGTTAAAATCCTGCCCTGTGAACAGTTTATATAATACAATATTTGTGCTCTATTATACAATTTGGGCATATAATCAGCAGTTCATACCTATATATCCGCCTATGGTCCTATTGTGTCAATTAAAATTCACACCAATTATTGGAGTAAAAATTATTAATTAACAAACTTTATTAAATTATGTACGTTAGCTGTATTATAAACTATAGCTGACTCCTGATTTTTTTATATAGTTTTCTTGATAAAAAAGAAAGTATGCCTACATGTCAGTCATGTATGTAGAATGGGCTTTACGTCATGAATATAAGGATGCTCGTGAAAATTGCTGTCCATGTTAAACAGCAATGCATTACAGATATGATAAATAAAGAGCAGATTTTTTTCAATGCCTGAGCACTCATTTAACAATATTTGCAGCAAAAATTAAAACCATGTGTAAATATAAATTTTAAACAATTTAATACTAATAAATACCTTAAAGTTAGACCAATTTAGACATTTTGAAGGTCGACTCAGACCACATAATAGTAATTCACAGTCAGACCTGTGTCACAGTTCTGGGTTGCAATCAATGGGAATGTGGTAGGATTATGTCATACGCCATCTCAGATATGTCACGTTATTATGCCATGGTGACAGACACATGCCAGAAGTCAGTCAGTGAAAAAAGAGTGTCAAAATCTATTCCTAATTTGTTTGGAAGCTAGGAATGATAGGAATGATTCATCCAGTTTATTATAATTGTGGAATTTTATCATTACCCAATTGTGAAGTTTTTTTTTAGCTATGAAAGCCTACTGATTATAGCTAGTGATTAAAAGAAGTTATGTGTGTGTGTGTGTGTCATCCAGCAAATTTAAAAAGTATTCAGTAGTTCATTTTAAAATGATTAAACTGTACTACATTTGGCAGACCCCCTTATCCTGAGTGACTGACATTTATCTCATTTATACAGCTGAGCAATTGAGGGTTAAAGGCCTTGCCCAAGGGTCTAGCAGTGACAGCTTGGAAGTGCTTGAACTCACAACCACCTAATCAGAATCCCAGCATCTTAACCACTGAGCTACCACTGCACTACATTTATCCAATTATTTGTTTTAATACAAACCTGAAAAGAGAGTTTGAGTTTCGTGTGTGAACATTATAATGAAATATGATCAAACATAATTTGATAAAACAGCCTTACTGAATTAAATTTGCATATTAACATTCATTTAAGTTACATACTTCTCTGCCGTAACCTCTGAAAAAAATTAAATCCACTTGAGGATGAAGGTCCGGCAGTCGTACTCTGTAATTTAGACACATCCGTCAACAACCATAATTATTAAAAGTAAAGTAAGCGTGACTTTTTTTAACCAGTATATGTAGAATAAACTATATTTACCCTGGTACGGATAGAGCTTAAGTTACTCAGTGAAAACGTTCGTGCCAATGCTTCTCGAACCTGCAGCCACAGAACAGGCAATATCAAAGCATTATTTATATCTGTTTATGTGTTCTAAGTGAAGAGTTGTTGTATATTGTAATGGCCTTAGCATAATCATACCTTACTATCCAGTAATGTTCCAAACAGCAAAATAAAGAAACCCTTTAAAGAAACAAAATAATATGTTTAACATTTATTATAAATATAATTACTTTAAATATGACGTATTATCTAGAAAGTAATTGATTTATAGATTAATATTAATTAATGTGTATGCAATTAGAATAAAAAAAATTAGATTAAAATGACTTTAGTACCTGCAGTGAATTAAAGAACGCAAACACCACATGAATCCCAAAGTTTGGTGACACCATGGTCCCAATGCCGAATCCCCACGTTAGACCAAAGAGAGGTGTTAAAATCGCCACACATCTAGCAATGATTATTAGGGGATGTTTCTCATCTGGCTGAGTGGTGGCATTAACTCCTCTCCTCAACATCTTACACAGAACCACAATAAGCACCAGGAGGTTTATAGCTACAATAGTCAGAGCAGGAATCACAAACGCCAGTAGGGCCTTCGTTTGACTCCAGTTTAGCCAACAATTGTAATCTTTTTGAATGTATCCTTGACTTCCAGCTGTAGATGCCACAGTAATGACAGCTATGATTAACGGGGCTCCATAGCCAACAGTGAAGGCTATGGCCATCATTGCTCCTTTGGTCAATCTGGAAAAGACCATGAGGGTGCGGTAGAGGAGCAAGAGTGCTGACAGGAACATCCAGAAGAAAAGAGCAAGATAAAAGAAATGCATGAAGAATGTTGCTGTACTGCAGGGACCCACTCCTTTCTTTACAACTGCTGCTCCAATGATGAAGCATATGTTCGCAATCAGAAGGGAGACAGCGATGTTGACTATGGAGACATGGCGCATGTAGGACGTGTCATTTCTTGTCACTGATTTCCATATAATCATTTCAATGATGAGGCACAAAACCAAGCTGCCCAATGAAATAGCCACACCAATGTAAGTTATATAGTCTAAGACTATTGCTAAGTTTTCATCCAGGGTAAATGGTGACATCAGGATTGAAAAAGAGGTTGTGTGATTGCACTCACACGTAATTCTTTCAGTTTCATTTCCTAATTTCTTTAGCTGGCATCCAGTTGAGTCCCATCCCCCAATGCCATTCAGAAGATTAAAGTTCCAAAAGACACACTGAGGGTTTCCCAGTGACTTGTTTTTGATGTCAAAAGAGAGGGAAATATTGTTAATTGTTGAGTTTGTCTCAATCAGGACTACATCTCCATTGATGCTGGTGCCAGTCTGACTGCTGTTATTGTAGGTCAGGTTTCGAACAGGTAAGACATTGTTAAAAGCTGAAGAAATTATGACCGTGAGGGATGTCTGTGTACTAGTCCCTGGAATATTTATTTGGGTAGTTGAATTTTCTCCAAATGTTCCAGAAAAGGGAGAAGTAATGGAAGTTTTATTGAGAGAAGACATGTTTGTTATTATCGAGATGCTGTCATCCGTGAGTCTGCGTGCAATGCTCTCAGTTGAGTTCAGAAGTTCAGAACTGGTGTTTGTTGTTATACTGTTTTTGTTTAAACGCACCCATGTGTCTCGTGCATCATCTGATCCTATGACATCAGTTGTTTGTAAGAAATTCTTGAAATTGAAAGTCAAAAAACAAAACAAATAAATACAGCATATCTGAGCCATCTAGTTAATCACTAGAAATATCTAATTACTTACTAATGACAACGCAGAAACAACTGTTTTGATTCTTTTCAGCAAAAAACAATTGTAGGAGTTGCAAAAGGAATTGTAACTGTAAAATAGCTACATAGCATGAAATGCTGCTTATATTACAGATTACATAACCTGATATTCATTGTTAAAGCTATTCCCACTTGGGTATTTACAATTTACATCAGTAGCATATAAACTAAATACAATCATATTTTTATTTAAAAAAAAATTAACTTACCATCATAACGGGTTTGTTGATTAAAATTGTTTGTGAGACATTAGAAATTTTTTTCAGTATTTCTACAATTGTTAATATGGTAGCTGGAGAATCAGTGATGATTTGAATCTGTAATATAGCATTAGTGCTGATATTCGCCATAAATTGTGGGAGGTTTGCCACCTGTAAATTCTACAAAAAGAAAAAATAATAATTATGAAGAAGCAAACAAGAATCACATAACTAATGTTATCCTTCATGGAAGTAAAAACAAAATCAATTTGCCTCAGCTTCATCTTTTAAATTTGCAAAGATGCGCAGGACACAGTGGTCTTCTGTTTGTTGCCAGAGGTTTGATGAATTACACAGAGCTACTTGATAGCCAACCATTTCATTTATACAGTCACCACGGTGTACGTCTCCCAGATTTCCAGCTCCAAATATATTATCTGAGCAGCTAAATTCTAAAAACAAAAGACATGAGATATGAGTAAAATTCAGTTCCATAGTTTGGTAGGTCAATATTGTGAAAGGTTTTCCCAGACTATTTTTAATCAAAATTTATAAAGTATAATTAAATGAATAATTGAATGTATAATTAACTTTAAATCCTGAAAAGGTATAATTAACCCTATTTTTAATTAATTAATTAATTAATTAATTTTAATTAATTAATTAATTAATTAATTAATATAATTAATTAATTAATTAATATTTTATTATTATTATTATTATTATTATTATTATTTAATATTTGAAATGAGCATTTGATTAGAAAATGTTTGTCACAAATTGAGATAGTACTTATTGGTAATAATAATAATAATAGTTAGTACTAAAAATTATTATTTATCTATTTTTATTTTTATTACCAATCTACATGAGGTGCTCTGACATTCTTAGGTTTGTTATAGATTTGGGGAGAAATGCAAATAAAAATGAATGATTACTCACCTTTGTTTGATACACTTATTGTGATGCTCTTTGAGTTGTAACTTTGAGTTGTACTTCCATTGATGGGATTTTTGAGTTTGCATGTGACCTGTTTTTCTTGTCCAGCATTTTGACAATCATTTTCTTTAATTGTATAGTCACATAATATGCAGCCTGCCGGTGAACCTGTGCAGCACAATACAATTTTAAAAAACAAGGCATGCTAAAATTATTCAGTAATCAAAAGCATTGTTACTTATTAGTTTTTTGATTCATGACCTCCCACATCACATATAAAAGCTGTGTGTGTTACCTGTTGAAGGTGAGGTGCAAGATATGTTCCACTCCACTTGATACATCTCCTGTACACAACACTGCAGTGGGATTGTTGTATCCTTACATTGTACAACTTTGCTAGTACTCACTTGGATATTGGGGTAAGGTTGAACTGTAATTATTTGCCAGATAACATAGGGCATTGAGTTTACTGTAGTTGTGCATGCATATTGACCTGAGAAAGCAGAGAAGAAATTCATTATAATCTAAAAATAGAATATATGTATATAGATAGAGAGATAGAGATAGAGAGAGAGAACTGTACAAAAGTCTTAGGAACCCAATTTTTTAGTACAAATTTTGCCATAGGTGTGTGTGTGTGTGTGTGTGTGTGTGTGTGTGTGTGTGTGTGTGTGTGTGTGTGTGTGTATATATATATATATATATATTGTCGCGGCCGGACCAACCCCGCGCAAACACTAGGAGGTTCGCTCCTTCCCCGACTGCCGCGCCCGACGCAGGGACGGCTCAGCCTCGCCGGTCCCAACGCCAACCGGAAGGGCCGTCACTGCAGGGTGGAGCCAACCCCGCCACGCGCGGCGGTAGTTGGCCGGAAGCAGGAGGTTCACCAATCCGGCTCCAGAAGGAGGGGATAAAAGGACACCCTTCCGCCCACGAACGAGGAGGACCAACTCGGCTATGTAGGCAGCTAATGTCCGAGGTAATTACCACTGAATCCGCGCAAACACGGGCTTACCTAACCGCTGCGCTCTCTCTCTCTGCTCTCTCTCTCCCTCTCTCCGCTCACAGAGGGCTCCGCCCCGGACGAGGGACACGACGACAGCCGAGGACAGTGGTGAGGCCGAGAAACCGGCACAGGAAACCGCTCCTTCCCAGCTCTTCCGGGAACCTTAAACGCCCGGAGGACGCCGCTACGCCAGCCCCGCCCCCGCCCGGGTTCCCTCATTTCACCCCACACGCGCATACGCACCCAAACACACACACACACACTCGCCACACGCATTTAAGGACAAATAAATCCTGGGTTTTCCCTCACTCTCGCACTACAACCTGCCTCCCGTGTGTTTGTGCTACGCCTTCCCCCCCTGGGCTGATCCCGCTACACTGGTGGAGGATGCGGGCAGTAGCACAGGCCCACCCCCCCAAAAAAAAAAAAAAAAAAAAATAAAAAAAAAACCCACACACAACTCATGGAGCAACGTTAAACACACCTGCGGGGGCCAGCATCCAGCAACAGACCGTTACGCAGCAACTCGCCGAAAGCCTCCAGGTGGCCACCCAAACGCTGGTGGACCTTAAGACCCTGACCCCGCTGCCACACCCCTCCCGGACCCCAGATGCGAAGCTCCACACCTATCACCACCCCTCTCCCCGACGAGGACCCCGTAGCTTATTTCGAAACCTTCGAAATATTGCCCGTCGAGAGGGGTGGGATCGGACTGGCCCAAGGGCCATTGGCGGGTTACTTCCAGGGGGAGGCACGCACCGCCTATTACAGCCTCGAACCAGAAGACGCCGCCGATTACCCAACGATGAAAGAGGGGTCCTGGCGTGGTGTGGCCGCACCACGGGCCAGGCGGCAGTAGAGTTCCACAACTGGGTCTACCAGCCGGGGCCGCCCCCGTGGGCAACTAAACGCTCTGATCCGACTCACTAAGCGGTGGCTCCGGCCCGGGCAGTATACAGCCACGGAGGTGGTAGAGAAGGTGGCGATGGACCGGGTGTTCCGGGCGCACTACCCCCGACAAAACGAGGCCATAGGGGCACAGGCGCCAGAATCACCCCAGGCGCTCATGTCGGCACTGGGGCGCGTACTATGACCACGCCGGGTTTAGCCAGGGGACCATCAGCCCTCTGCCCAACCCCTCGGGACCTCAGGGCCCGCCCGACCCGTCAACGGGCCCCTGGACCATGGAGGACCGCCGGAGGTCACCAACCGGATGACCCCGACGCGCGGGCCCGCGCACGGAACGGAATAGAGCCCCGTCGGCCGATCCAGAAACCATGGCTAGCTGGGTGCGCGCTCCACCTCCAACAGCCTCCCGAGGGCCCCACCCAGAGGGTGTGGGTAGAAGGAAGACCCGTCACCGCCCTACTGGACACCGGGAGCACAGTGACGCCCCCCCCGACCGACAGTCCTCCCCAAGGCACTACAACCCAGGGGAGTCCTCGCCGTTACCTGCATCCATGGGGAGACCGGGAGATCCGCGGCAGCCGAGTGCGGATCCCGGAGTACAGCCGGGACCTGGCCCCTCCATGTGGGCGGTGATCCCCACTCTTCCGGGTGCCACTGCTCCTGGGAGAGACTGGCGGGCTTCCCCAACCGGGCGGCCGAGGCGAAGACGCCGTCGCGACGGACCCAGAGGACCCGCCGGGCAGTCTGCCTCCGCCCACGACGCCGGAGACGCCAAAAAACGAAGGTGAGTCCTCCCGATTGACTAATCCAGTGTCCTCTGTGTTCCAACAGGTGAACCGGAGAGAAGAATTTGGGCCGGGAGCAGAAGGAGGACGACCGCCTGAAAACACTGTTGGGCACAAGCGCGCGTGATAGAGGGGTCACCCAGAACCCCGACCTGAGGCTCCCCACCTCGTACTTCCTCGTGAAAGGGGGCCTTCTCTACCAACGCAGTCTGTCGCAGAGAGGAACCGACGGACCTCCTGGTGGTAACCACGGACGAGGACTAACCTGGTAATGCATCTGGCCCATGCCCACCCCTCGGCGGTCACCTAGGGACACGCGCACACGCTGGAGAAACTGAGAGACCGGTTTCGTATGGCCCGGGATGGATGCCGAGGTCCGGGGGTTCTGCCAGCAATACCCTCAGTGCCAGCGCGCCGCGCCCAGGAAGCCCCGCCAGCACCCCTCATTCCGCTACCCATCATAGGCGTCCCATTCGACGGATTGGTATGGACCTGGTAGGCCCCCTTCCCAAGTCAAGCGCAGGGCCACGAGTACATCCTTGTTGTTGTGGACTATGCCACCCGGTACCGGAGGCGGTGCCGCGTCACGCAAGGCCACTTCCCCAACATCGCCAGGGAGCTAATGCTCCTTTTTCAGCCGGGTGGGCATTCCCAAAGGACATCCTGACCGACCAAGGCTCCTCGTGTCAAAATTAATACGAGAATCTGTGGCGTTTGTTGCAGGTGAAACATCTGAAGACGCGTCTGTCTACCACCCGCAGACCGACGGACTCGTGGAGCGCTTCAATCAGACGCTCAAACGGATGCTACGGGCGGGTAGACGACGCAGGGAGGAACTGGGACCTCCTCCTCCCCTATGTACTCTTCGCCGTCCGGGAGTGCCCCCGGCGTCCACAGGCTTCACCCCGTTTGAGCTCCTGTTTGGGGCGGCCCAAGAGGACTGCTGGACGTCCGCCGAAGCCTGGGAGGAACAGCCGTCCCGTGCACGCTCGATCATTGAGTACGTGCAGGAGATGCAAGATAGAATTGACCGCGTGGCACCAATAGTGCAGGAACATATGCGCGCCGCGCAGGAAGAACAGCAGCGGTGTATAACCGCCCGGCACAGCCCCCAGAGTTCCATCCAGGCGATCAGGTCCTGCTTCTAGTGCCTAGCAGCGCCTGCAAGTTCCTGGCCCGGTGGCAGGGCCCGTCTCGGTCCTTGAGCGACGGGGGGCCGTCAACTCCGCCTGCAACAACCCGGTAGCGTACGGACGGGAAGTTATACCACATCAACCTGCTGAAGAGATGGGTGGAACCAGTCCCGAGGGTTTTGTCCGCGGCCCGGGACACAGATCCTGACAAGCGTGCCTTGGTCGACTTTGGGGAAGACCTCACCCCCGCGCCAGAGACAGGAACTCAACGAGTTGGTGGACCAATTCACAGACGTGTTCTCCTCCTCCCGGGGATGACCCAGGTGGTTCACACACGATCAAGACCCCCCGGCGTGGTAGTTAGACAGAGACCCTACCGGGTCCCTGAGGCGGCCCGGGAAGGCCATCGAGGAGGAGGTGGAGCGAATGCTAGGGGATGGGATCGGTAGAGAGTCATCCAGCCCCTGGTCCAGTCCCATCGTCGTTGTACGAAACCCGACGAAAGCATGCGCCTGTTGTAACAGTTCCGAAGACTAAGCCCCCCCCCCTGGACGACCTGGTGGAGCGACTGGGGAGGGCCCGCGTATATCCACCCTGGACCTTACCAAGGGTATTGGCAAGTTGCCCTAGCGCCCGACGCTAGGCCCAAGACGGCCTTTAGTACCTCCACCCGCACTGGCAGTACCGGGTCCTCCCCTTTGGCCTACGGGGCACCAGCCACCTTCCAACGGCTGATGGACATCGTCCTCGACCACACCGCGCCCCCGCCGCCGCCTACTTGGACGATGTGCGTCGTCCACTCCTCCACCTGGTCGGACCACCTGTTCCATCTGGGGAGGTCCTGAGGGGCTCCGAAAGCTGGACTGACAGCCAACCCCAAGAAATGCCACCTGGGATTAACCGAGGCACAGTACCTGGGGTACCGCATTGAGCGGGGTTGCTGAAGCCGCAGGCGCGAGGAAGATCGGCCCGTAGGGACTACCCTCGCCCTCATCGAAGAAACAGGTACGTGCCTTCTTGGGGTTGGCGGGGTACTATCGGAGATTCGTGCCTAACTTCCGGCGATAGCTGCCCCTCTTTCAGATCTCACCAAAAAGGGCCAGCCGGACCGGGTGAAGTGGTCAACCGAGGCGGAGAGAGCCTTCCAGGCCCTGAAACGGGCCCTCACCAGTGCCCCGGTGTTGCGGAACCCGGATTTTTCGCTCCCCCTTACGGTACACACCGACGAATCTGAAACAGGGTTGGGCGCGGTCCTCTCCCAAACCTTGACGGAGAAGAGCACCCGGTCCTCTACATCAGCCGGAAACTGGCCCCCGCGGGAAAAGTACGCAGCGGTAGAGCGGGAAGCCTTGGCGATCAAAGTGGGCCATTGAAGAGTTGAGGTATTACCTGGCAGGCCGACACTTTGTCCTGGTCACAGACCACGCGCCCCTGCAATGGATGGCCAAGGCCAAGGACACGAACGCCCGGGTACGCGGTGGTTTCTCGCCCTGCAGGATTTCTCCTTCCAGGTGCAGCGCGCGGGGGGCCTGCATGGGAATGCAGATGGGCTCTCCGCGCCGAACACGCTCTGGGCCCACCTCCCAGCGGCAGTAGGCTCGGAGCTGAGGGGTACTGTCGCGCGGACCAACACCCGCCCAGCGCAAACTAGGAGGTTCGCTCCTTCCCCGACTACCGCCCGCACAGGCGGGCAGCCTCGCCCGGTCCCAAACGGCAACCGGAAGGGCCGTCACTGCAGGGTGGAGCCAACCCCCGCCACGCGCGGCGGATTGGCGGCGAACGGGAGCAGGAGGTTCACCAATCCGGCTCCAGAAGGAGGGGATAAAGGACACCCTTCCGCCCACGAACGAGGAGGACCAACTCGGCTATGTAGGCAGCTAATGTCCGAGGTAATTACCACTGAATCCGCGCAAACACGGGCTTACCTAACCGCTCGCTCTCTCTCTCTGCTCTCTCTCTCCCTCTCTCCGCTCACAGAGGGCTCCGCCCGGACGAGGCAGCGGCGACAGACGAGGACAGTGGTGAGGGCGAAAACCGGCACAGGGAAACCGCTCCTTCCCAGCTCTTCCGGGAATTCCGACACGCCCCGGAGGACGCCGCACGCCAGCCCCGCCCCCCCGGGTTTCCCTCATTTCACCCCACACGCGCACACGCACCCAAAACACACACACACACACTCGCCACTACGGATTTAAGGGACAAATAAATCCTGGGTTTTCCCTCACTTCTACGCTCACAACCTGCCTCCCGTGTGTTTTGTGCTACGCCTTGCCCCCCCTGGGCTGATCCCGCTACAATATATATATATATATATATATATATATATATATATATATATATATATATATATATACATATATATATATATATATATATATATATATATATATATATATATAGTCTCCAGAAGAACTGTGACAAATTTTTCAAGTCAGTAAATCTTACCAGACATTTTTTTTATGAAACTACACAAATTGTACCTGAGATTACTGATGATTTTTAAGCAAAGTGTTCTCAAACCAAATATACTGACTTTGTTTAGTTTATTACTATTTATTGTTATTTGTAGTATTTTTATGTAAAAATATATAACTTCATTATTTTTAAATGCATATTTGTATATGTTTAGCATCTACTGTAGTGTATATTGTATAATGTGCTATATGCTAACCATATTTTTATTTAATTTTTTTCATTATTATTTTTGCTTGTATTTTCTCATTTGTAAGTTGCTTTGGATAAAAGTGTCTGCTAAATGAATAAATGTAAATGTAAATATTTTGTGCTGAGAAACAAGTGGGTGGATTTATTTGCAAGCAGGCTGCACAGTTTTAATTCTTAATTACTCCAAACCCTGTAAATATTTTTCTGGGTGCTATATAGTTATTGTTGTTGCTGTTAGAATATTAATAATAATAATAATAATAATAATAATAATAATAATAATAATAATAATAATAATAATAATAAGGTCTGGATACTCGATGCCGGAAGGTGTGTGTTAAAATCGTATATACCACAGGTAGTTCCAGTCAGTTTAATCACTGTTCTAAGTTAATGCCCTGCGTATAAACAAATGTAACCATGGTAACATTCAGTTAATCTCAAAACTTCCTTATTAGTAGAGATGCCACACAGACGCGTAGTCAGTTCATACATACACACACACAATCTCTCTCTCTCTCTCTCTCTCTCTCTCTCTCTCTCTCTCTCTCTCGCTCTCTCATTCTCTACCTGTTTACTATAATTAATTCAAGTAAATTTAATCTTATCTCACTACTTTATCTGTTGATGATTTAGAGTGGACGGAATTCTAGACCTTTATGTAAAATAACTAATGAAAATGAACCATTATTTATTTTTTATCTTTTTAAAATTTTGCACTACAAACAAATTTTGCACTACGAACATTTATTATGGATTATCTCTTACATATCTCATAAAATATTTATGTTCTAGCAATTTTTATAAAATACAGTAAATTCATTAATCAATGCACACTATTCAATGTATTTGTCATGACCACTGTTATATGCTGATTTAAATGAATAATTTGTGACCTACCACTGTTGTCGGGAGTGACATTATCGAGTTGAAGGGTATTATTTGAATTGACTGCAATAGGTTTCCCATCCAGGGTCCATTGTATGCCATTATTTACTGGAGGATTGCAGGTCAGTGTGAGATTTGTCCCAGGATATATATTGCCACTACTTTTATATAGTCCATCTTTCACTGAAATAAAGAGCCAAGTACATGTCTAAAGTTTGTTTTTTCAAGAGCTTTGCATAATTATACACAGATACATTATTAATATTAAGTTGTAATAAATTGTATGTAGTTAACAAGCCCCTACCACTTTGGCTGAATGCATTATCGCTCACATTGAATCCCTGTAAACGAAGACTACTAGTAAGGTTTTGGTTTGCCGATGCCAAATCAAGGGTAGCACTTGTTGTACTGATAGTAAAGTCTGTAATCACACTGCCAGGCCTGTTAAACACAGAACATCACTGAAGACATTACCTCTTGAAATGTTGAGTACAATTTTTCAATCACTCAGGTTTTCAATTGATAAAAATACAGATTATAATACAGATCATTCATTGGAATTTTTTACTGTCAGTTTTTAATTATTGATTTAATTCATTTAAATAAGTTCGAGATTAGGATTGATTTTTCAAAATCTTAACAATGCAGAACAGACATGTCTAAAATATTATTATGCTGGGTTAAAATAAATAACATTACCTGAAGGCAGTCACGGTTGCAGAATTGGGCTTGTAGCTATGTACATTCCTGTAGCTGTCATCAATCTAAGGGGGGGAAATGCCCCATATTTAGTTTTAGATAAGAGTGGACTCTACTACTCTAAACTACTTTTAATTAAATAATAATAATAATAATAATAATAATAATAATAATAATAATAATAATAATAATAATAATAATATAACACTTACTGAACGTGAAATTTTTTGTTTATATGTTTTGAATTTTTCACTGCTCTGGTCACTGAGCGCAGAATCAAATACTTCATTTATTGTCAATGAGAAGCTTAATACTTGGATGCCTGTGGAAAAAAATACAATTGAAAAAGTAAAACACAAAAGAAAACAATATTATCTAACCCTCAATCCTTGGAGGATGATCAATAAATAAAATTAAAGTATAATAATCACAGTCCAACTACATACATATTCAAAGTGATATAAACATTTTTTGCAGTATGTTTGTCATTGGAATAAAAACCACATAAATTAAAATTATATTAGCTATATAAAGGAAAAGAACAAAGATTAAAATCATACCTATAGTTGTGGTTGATAGAGGTGGTGCTGTGGTAAGAAAAGAAAAAAAATCATGATTTGACAAACTCATAAACAGGCATGTTAAGTTCATTAAAAAATCATTGGACTTATAGTCCAGTATTACCACATCCAGTACATGCAGTATTACCAGTACTACCATTACCAGTACTACCATTACCAGTACTACCATTACCAGTACTACCATTATTCACTAAACCAATATGGTCTTAAAGTACATTTTCAAAGTCAAAATTAACTATTTGTCAGCAGATACTTAAAAAAGTAATAATGGAAAAAAAAAAACCTGAAACATGCTGCTTGCATAAGTCTTTAACCGATTCAGACTAGGACTTGGTGGAACCACCTTTTAGTGCAATAAGTCTTTAAGTCTGTTGTGTTTAAGTTCCTACCAGCTTTGCACACTTTTTGGGTTCTAAAGGTTCTACAGGTTGACTGGATGTTGTTTGTTGACAGCAATTTTTCTGATTTCCACTTGTCTTCCACTTGCCTTCAACAGTGCCACAGGTTGTCAGTGGGATTCAGATCTGGACTTTGACTTGACCATTGTAGAACATTCACTTTTTTGTTTTAACAATTCTTGCAATGCTGTGGCCTTGTGTTTGGGACTATTGTCCTGCTGAAAGGTGAAGTTACTCCCAAGATTTGTCTTTTTTTTAGTTTGCTTTGTTTGATTTTCAGCAGACTGAGACAGGTTCTCTTGTAATATCCCCCGATTTACTCTATCCATTCTGCCTTCAATTTTGAAAAGAAGCCCAGGTTCTGAGAATGAAAATCATCCCCAGAGCATGATGCTGCCACCACCATAATTCACTGTATTGATGGTATGGCTTGATCTTGTCTAATCACACAAAAAACACATCTTCACTGGATCACTCTCATGCATTCATGTTCAGTCTCATGCTCTTTTTTTTCGGTTTTGAGAACAGGCCTTGTCTAGCTAGTGCTTGGATGGTGTGATGCAACTTCCACTGCCTAAATATTGATCCAACTGTGCTTACTTGGATGTCCAATGTCTTAGATATGACTCTATTCCCAAGTTATTGTTTCTATTATTATATTTATATTCTATTATTGTTTTTATATTACTGTATTATAATTCTATTACCTTATTTTTAACTTCCTTGGAATGCTCCTTAGTCTTTATTTTCACTTCTTTCCGTCAGATTGACAGTCTCTTCAGTTTAAATGAGGTGGTTTTTGTTCAGGTCATTTATTCTTGTTCAGGGAGCTATTTCAATATTTCACAGGTGAAGGTCAATTATAAGTTGATTGTGTGCTCATTAAGACAGTATCTTTCATCTGCAGCTTTCGGAAACTTGGGGGATTGAATACTTTTGTAAGCAGCATCTTTCATTTTTAATTTTCTTTGAAATACTTTCATTTTCACTTTGAAAAACACCAAGAATGTGTATTTATTATTTGTTATTCCAACAAATTAAGGGGGTCAATCACTTTTGAGGACATGTGTGTGTGTGTGTGTGTGTGTGTGTGTGTGTGTGTGTGTGTGTGTGTGTGTGTGTGTGTGTGTGTGTGTGTGTGTGTGTGTGTGTGTGTGTGTGTGTGTGTGTGTGTGTGTGTGTGTGTGTGTGTGTGTGTGTGTGTGTGTGTGTGTGTGTGTGTGTGTGTACAAGCTTGCAGAAAGAAAATGCTGTTTTTAAGAGGCCTAATTGTGACACCTAGACACCTAAATATGATTTAGGTTAATAATGTATTAATAATGGTTCAATGAAGTTGCAATGACATATATACTGTGCCTCAGAAACACAACATGCAAATGAGGTATCTCTTTAATAGCTGATTAAAAGCTATGAAATGATTTCAATATAATGTGTCAAACACCTTCACAAAACACTGCTTGAATAAAAAAAAGGAAATTCTATGTAAAGTGTATGACCAATGTAATTACTGTCATGTACAACTACTGTTTCAATCTCAGTATCAGTCATGCAATATATTCAAATGATTGAGAAGGAAAGTAGATGTGTTTTTACCTGTGGTAACAGCTGGACATATAGAGTTATCTATAAAATAAAAACAACATTACAATTACATTATTTTTAAACAGTATATTTAACCCTTGCTAACTTAGAAAGCTGTCATGAGAAATTTAGCTTTAAAGATCTTGATTGCTGTATAGAAATAAACATCTAAAGCATAACTAATGTTGCTCTCATTCCTCAGTGTTGTGCCTGTTGTCTTCAACTGGACAAATTTTGTATCACCTTCTTGATACCAAACCAAGCCTCTTAGTTTAGAGCTTTAGTACCTATTTTATTATTTAGTACTTTCATTTAAAATACTATTAAAGACAATTTATTTCACCCACTCTGCAATATTTAAATATTCACTGCAATCAAATTAAATGTCTAAATATAGCATGCATTTGGCAGGTAAAACTGTTCAGGGTACAATTAAAGAAAGTATTGAGTACGCACTAGTCAGCTCACTGATTGGTTGGCAGAAGTGTCCATCAGATGGAAGAGTGTTGATGCAGCCACAATATGAATTGGTGACATAATTACAAGAGCCATATAGTTTGCACTTTCCACATGGCCAGAAATACTGATCCTCACACCTGCACTGATATTTAGTACCATTCAAACTACACACTGTGGAACAGAAAAAACATCATGATGAGGTGAGGATTTCTTAGAACAATGCTTTGATTTTAAGAATGTTTTTTTTCTTTTTTAATAAATAGGTTAAATTATCTTTAAATAACAATTTATTTGATTCCTTCTGAAATATTGGGTAAACAGACAGTAATTAGAAATAAATTGTTATCAGGGGTAAAATTGTCAAGTAAATATTTGTGGTTAATGTCATTCAATTTCGTATAAGAAAGCGATCTCTGAAATGCTGTGTATGACTTTATTGGATCTTGGATCGTATAACCTCTGACGCATTGTGAGTGTGAGATTCAGCAGAAACTGAAAGGTCAGTTACCTGTAGTGATGTTCACGTCAGTGACACTGATGTCACTATTTATTGTAGGTAAACTGTGTGCCTGTAGAATGCCCCTCAGTTGATTCAGGATTGTTACATCTATTGCATCAATCTCGATCTCAATCAGATATTCAGCTGAGGGAAAGGTGAAAAGAAATTCCACTCAAATGTACTATATGATTATACAGCATGGAAGTAAAATAACGCTGGTCAGAATTTGCATATCTTGTGGTACTTATTAAGGGAGTTTTACCTGGGGGTAGATCAGGTGGACATATAGAGTTATCTGTAAAGAACAAAATGCCATGATTAAAAAATGGACTAATAAATACAGTTTATTTAATCAGCTCTAACTTAGAAAACTTTATCATAAGAGTATTTATCATCAAACATGTTTGTTCTTATAGTGTTTGAGTGCTTATAAAGTTAAATATCTAGAGCATATGTGCAATTTCTTTCATTTGGCACTATTGTGTTTTTTTTTTGGAATTGGTTCAGTTTTTTTTATTGGATTGAACATGTGAAATATCAATGTTGGGCGAGGTTGACATATTTGCCATTTAAAAGTGACAGTTATATGTTAATGAAGTACTGAAAGGCCATCAGTCTTAAATTATTATTATTGGTGTTACATATCATACATACTCGTCAGCTCATTGATTGGTTGGCAGAAGTGTCCATCAGATGGAAGAGTGTTGATGCAGTCACAAGAGGAATTGGTGTCGTTACCACAAGACCCAAATAGTTTGCACTTTTCACATGGCCAGAAATACTGATCCTCACACCTGCACTGATACTTAGTACCATTCAAACTGCACACTGTGGAACAGAAAAAAAACATCATGATTATGCGAGGATTGGTTAAAAAACTGTTGTCATTTAAACATATATATATATATATGTGTGTGTGTGTGTGTGTGTGTGTGTGTGTGTGTGTAAATTTGATTAAATTTGATTAATCTAAATGAAAATGAAATACAATTTATTTGATTGTTTTTAGAAATTGCGTGAGTAGCTTTTAAGTTAAAAAATGGTTATCAGGAATCTAAATATAACATGTGGGTTTACATCATTGTATGACCTATTTTAGGATTTCTTTACATTTGTGTAATATTTTGACAACTGGGTGTCAGCCTAATAGATACCTAAATAAATTTGAGGTTCTAGACAGGAAGTGGCATGTATGCTGCAAGGAAGTCAAAAGTATTTTGAATTAATGTAGTGAACTTTTAACAAAACAATATGTCACAGTGGTGAGTTGGTGGCTACAGAATGTTACCTTGTCCACAAGCAGAACTTCCCTCGATAACCACAAATTACATACCTTTGGTAGTTTGGGATATGACAATATGTTTATTGTCTGGGCATTGGATTTGTGAGCAGATATTACATATTGCAAACTCAGTAAACAAACACAAACATTTTCATCAACTCATCAACTCTATACATGTTTCTGTCTAGAACTTTACACCATGTTTTGTTTCTTAGGATGCCACCCAGTGGTCAAACATTGAACAAAAGTAAAGAAAACCATAAATGGCTCTTAAACTCATTGCATACAATTTCCAGTAAATATTTCAGGGTAAGGTCATGAAATCCATTTTCAAGAAATCCATTTCTGTGTCTTAATTGGAGGTTGGATCATATAATCTCTTACACATTGTGACTGCGAGACTCAACAGAACCTGAAAGGTCAGTTACCTGTAGTGATGTTAATTTCAGTGATATTGATGTTATTATTTATTGAAGGTAAACTGAAAGTCTTCAAAATGTTCCTCAGTTGATTCAGGACTGTTACATCCACTGCGCTAATTTCAATCTCAATCAGATATTCAGCTGAGAGAAAAGTGAAAAGAAATTCCATATAAATGTACTACATAATCAATGAGGGAAAAAATTAACAACAACAATAACAACAACAACAATAATAAATAATAATAATAATAATAATAATAATAACAATAATAAGTAACACTAGTCAGAAGTTGCATGCCTTATGGTATTTATTGGGGAAGTTTTACCTGTGAGTGTTTCCATTGGACATGTAGAGTTATCTATGAAATAAAGCATTCCCATCAATAAAAGTACTAATAAATTGTTCCAACATCTCTTTACTTAGAAAAAAATATCATAAGAACTTTATCTTCAAGCGTGTGGTTTGTTGAGATATGGACTAGAGTTAAATATCTAGCGCATCTGAATATCTATCAAAGAAAACTTCTATGAGTACCATGAACTTGCCAGTTAATAGCTATCATTGTTTACTAATAAAATAATAAATGATCTTCAATCAGGCTTGCTTATTTTTTCGTTTTACATATCATACATACTTGTCATCTCATTGATTGGTTGGCAAAAGTGTCCATCATTTGGAAGAGCATTGATGCAGTCACAAGACGAATTGGTGACATTACCACAAGACCCAAATTGTTTGCACTTTTCACATGGCCAGAAATACTGATCCTCACACCTGCACTGATATTCAGTACCATTCAAACTGCACACTGTGGAACAGAAAATCATGACGAGGTGAGGATTTCTTAGAACAATGCTGTGATTTTAACAATTTTTTAAAAATTGTTTAAATTATCTTTAAATACAATTAATTTGATTCCTTCTGAGATATTGGGTAAACAGACATTAATTGGAAAGAAATCATTATCAGGGGTTTAACTCCTCTTTTTATAAAAATGTCAAGTAAATATTTGTGGTTAATGCCATTAAATATCATAAGAAAGCAATCTCTGAAATGCTGTATATGACTTTATTGGCTGTTGGATTGTATAATGTCTGACACATTGTTAGTGTGAGATTCAGCAGAAACTGAAAGGTCAGTTACCTGTAGTGATGTTCACGTCAGTGACACTGATGTTACTATTTATTGTAGGTAAACTGTGTGTCTGTAAAATGATCCTCAGTTGATTCAGGATTGTTACATCTATTGCATCAATCTCGATCTCAATCTCAATCAGATATTCAGCTGAGGGAAAGGTGAAAAGAAATTCCACTCAAATGTACTATATGATTATACAGCATGGAAGTAAAATAACGCTGGTCAGAAATTGCATATCTTGTGGTAGTTATTGAGGTAGTTTACCTGGGGGTAGAGCAGGTGGACATATAGAGTTATCTGTAAAGAACAAAATGTCATGATTAAAAAATGGACTAATAAATACAGTTTATTTAATCAGCTCTAACTTAGAAAACTTTGTCATAAGAGTATTTATCATCAAACATGTTTGTGTGTTTATAGTGTTTGAGTGCTTATAAAGTTAAATATCTAGAGCAGGGGTCTCAGACTCGTGGCCCGGGGTCCAATTGCGGCCCGCAGAACGATATTTTGTGGCCCCCTACTTGAAACCAAAGCTCAGTGTTAGTGCGGCCCGCGCATTTTTTCTCACACGCACCTGCGTGAGTCGTTGCCCTGGCCGTTTTATATTTTTTAACACTTGTGGGCTACCATAGGTCAGGCTCGTGACAACAACACGAATTATCAACGTTGGTCACTTGAAACGTGTTTCGGGAGTGTCACCCAGTGCAAATACGTTTTTTTGTCACCCAGTCATGTCTTTTTCAAAACCTGCCATGAAGATAACGGTTGGCGATGAGCACAGACAAATTCAGGAGAAGTGGGAAACGGAATATGTTTTTGTAGAGCACAGGAGCATTCCGACATGTCTAATATGGACAGATAAAGTTGCGGTGCACAAGGAGTATAACATCAGATGTCATTACTCAACTAGACATGCTGAGGGGTATGCAAAATACCAGGGAGATGAGCAAGAGGACCGGGTCTTAGCAGGGGGGACGTCTTGAAAAGGTTTTTTGAGTTGAGAGCAGAAGTGAAAGCCTTCATGGATAAGGATGGGATGGCTGTTCCTGTACTAAGGGATCCCAAATGGCTAATGGACTTAGCTTTTCTTGTTGACATCACACAGGAGCTGAAAGTACTCGACAAGAAGTTACAAAGCTAGGGCCAGCTTGTCAGTGCTGCATATGACAATGTCAGAGCATTCTCCACAAAACTTGTGTTATGGAAAGCCCAGCTTTCTCAGACAAACCTCTGCCATTTCCCATCATGCAAGGCGCTCATGGATTCAGGAACACCATTCGGTGGTGAGAAGTATGCTGATACCACTGTAAAGCTACAGGAAGAATTTGATCACAGGTTTGCAGACTTCAAGACACACAGAGCCACGTTTCAAATTTTTGTTGACCCCTTCTCCTTCGATGTGGAAGATGCCCCCCCCTGCTTCAGATGCAACTAATTAACCTGCAGTGCAGTTCTGAACTCAAAGCCAAGTTCAGGGAGGTGAGTGGAAAAACAGACAAGCTTGGACAATTTATGAGAATTGCCCCCCACGTTTGCTGAGCTTTCCAAGATGTTCAAGTGAAACATGTGCCTTTTTGGGAGCACTTATCTGTGTGAAAAGCCCTCCTCCACTATGACCTTTAATAAATCAAAGTTCAGGTCCAGACTTACAGATGAGCATCTTCGAGCCATACTGAGGGTCTCAGTTGCTTCCTCCCTCAAGCCAAATGTGGCTCAGCTGTGTAAGAGGAAGCGCTGCCAAGTCTCTGGCAGCAAGGAGTAGGAGGAAGTAAGAGAAGCCTATGTTCTGAAGAACCTATCATGTTCTACATGTTCTCAATTGTTATTAATAAAGATTAAGAAGATTGGATCGGTTGTACTGTTTTTGGAATACTTGAAATATAAATAAGAATATAAATAAGCTCCAGTTAGTTCAGAATGCAGCTGCTAGAGTCCTTACTAAAACTAGAAGATACGACCACATCACCCCGATCTTATCCACACTGCATTGGCTCCCAGTAAAATTTCACATTAAGTTTAAAATGCTTTTATTAACCTATAAAGCACTACACGGTCTTGCACCACAATATCTAAGCAACCTTTTGGTTTTATATGATCCGCCACGCCTACTCGGATCAAAAGGTGCAGGCTATTTGACATTACCTAGAATAGTGAAGTCTTCAGCAGGGGGAAGAGCCTTCGCATATAGAGCCCCACAGTTATGGACCAGTCTTCCTATTAGTGTTCAGGACTCAGACACAGTCTCAGTGTTTAAGTCTAGGCTTAAAACATATTTGTTTACTCAAGCTTACCCTGACTAAATTATATCTCACTACTTCACAGTCCTAATAATCGTGGCTTTCTCAGCTTGTGAGAAATTCCATTTGTTTTATATCTGTTTGTCTCTGTTTATCTGTTCCTGTTTTTCTCTGTTTATCTGTTTCTGACTGTTTATATCTGTTTTTTATTTCTGTAAAGCTGCTTTGAGACAATGACTATTGTAAAAAGCACTATACAAATAAAATTGAATTGAATTGAACTGAATTGAAACGCTTTTTCTGTGGAATACTTGATGCGGCCTAGCCTCACCCAGACTCTACCTCCAGCGTCCCCCAGGTAAGTTGAGTTTGACATCCCTGATCTAGAGCAAATGTGCAATTTCTTTCATTTGGCCCTATTGTGTATGTTTTTTAATTTTTAATTTTTGTAATTTGGTCAGTTTTTCTTATTGGATTGAAGATGTGAAATATCAATGTGGGGAAGGGGGTTGACACATTTGCCATTTAAAAGTGACAATTATATCTTAATGAAATATTGAAAGGGCATCAGTCTTAAATGATTATTATTGGTGTTACATATCATACATACTCGTCAACTCATTGATTGGTTGGCAGAAGTGTCCATCATATGGAAGAGCGTTGATGCAGTCACAAGACGAATTGGTGACGTTACCACAAGACCCAAATAGTTTGCACTTTTCACATGGCCAGAAATACTGATCCTCACACCTGCACTGATATTCAGTACCATTCAAACTGCACACTGTGGAACAGAAAAAACATTATGATGAGGTGAGGATAGGTTAAAAAACTGTTGTCATTTAAAAAACTAAAAAGTTAAAAAAA